>JBCAUA010203044.1:10522-21142 GCA_038406235.1 Peronia verruculata | reverse complement strand
AGTTGAAGAGTGTGGCCCTGCCAAATAGGCCTACAACTACAACCATGCCTAGGCCTAAATCTATCTATCACGAATGTCGGTAATGTGAAGCGAAATGATGATTAAAAAAAACAAAAAGATATATATAGATCTAGATCTAAATATTTTCTTAAAATTTATTTTATCAATATTTTCTCCTATTTTGTTAGAATTCGCATAAAACTTGCGAAAATTTGGAAAAATCGCACAGTGCACGAATTCATGCAAAAGTTGCTAAAACGAATTTCTGCGGGGCCAGGTTATTGAGCCATGTAGCCTGACCCCTGTCTTGTATACTGCATTTCCAAACTTTTGCTAATACAAGGCCCTGGAATTAACATCTTTGGACTCAGAATTGTTTATTTCAGCATGACATAAGCATAGTTGAAAAAATCATATTTTATACAGTGGAACTCATATTAAGAAATCAAAGGGACAAGGATTTTTATTTCTTTATATCCAACAGGCCATAAAAACAATGGGGACGACTCATACATTGACTCATCTCTACTATGAATTATTTTCCCTGATAAGAGTCCCCTTACAAAGCCTGTGCATGCGTCTTGCACAGAAAAATGTCTTAACAGCAACAATTTTTTTAAACAATGAGACACTGAAACTGGTGGGCTTCTGAACGACATGTTTTATTCTGCGCTGAAAGCTAGAATTCCGTGCTGCAGTTTGTAGGTTAAGCAATAAACGTGGTTTAATTCATGGCCACTCCAAGAGCATTGTTTTTGTGTCTGGATCTAGATCTATAATATCGCAGATTGTTCCTTAACACGGTAAAGATTACTCCTCGTCTCCCCCACCCACATGCCCTATCCAACTTCCACCTATGTGAACAAAGAAATACCGCCCCCACCCCAGGTTGTTTTACCTGGACCTAGCCTATTGCATAAGAATCATGTAAATGTTGTCTCGCCTTTAACCATCGTGCTGTAATTGGAGCTGGCCAGCATTGTTAGGAGTGGTTGAACAAAAAAAAAGCTGGCCACATGCGCTGTTTAACCATCTTCGGCAAGCCACCATGTGGTTTTACTTGTCACTTCTGGGAAAATTATTTTTTTTTATAAGCAAGATTGGGAGGATTGGCATTTCACAAAAACCGAGATTTTATTACAAGAAAAAATAAAGAAACGAAACGAGACTGTGTATTCTTTTCTTTATTACCGAAATTTTGCAACATCCGATTTTGTAATACCCGAGTTCCACTGCACCATTGAAAAAATGACAATCTAAACTGAATCTGAATTTTTTTTTCAATGAAGAAAAATTCCTTGTCCAGTTTCACTCTTTAAATTACCAAAATATACTAGGTAAATGTCCAAAACTTGCAATTTAGTGATATAACCTAACTGAGGATTAATAGAGATCATGAAACTTCATCGCCCATTCTCTCACTAAATTCAGCTGAAGAAGCAGGTCACCCTCCCGTCTTTAATCACCAATATCTCAACTCCTACTTCAGGTAAAACAAAGAGTTTTTTCACCAACAGAAAGGGAAATGGCTATCTGTACTGTGATACCAATGACTTTGTATGTTCAAACACTGACCAGCGCCTGATGTCACTGTGTTGAATCTCATATTTCTTTATGCTGCCAGACAAGATCACATTCCTGTGCAAAAGAATGACCAGACACAGAGATTTGGTGAATGTAATCTTAACAGTCAGATTTTCAACTGCAAGGGGAAGAAGGAACGTTGTTATAACTATCAGTGGATATGGGATATCTCCATCCATTTGGTCCTTGTTTGCCATAGCACTTACCTGTCGACTGCTTTTGATCAGACGGGCCTCCCGTAGAGCATAATCATTGCCCGACATGATGGCAGCTCGACCAACGATGAGCCTAGTCTGAGGCACATGTGACCAAGCTTTCCCTAAGGCTGGTTTTCTCTCTGAGCCTTTGAAAGCTGACGCCAGGTTGTTGGTCACCTGAAATAGAAAGACTGACAGACTCAAGGTCCCACAGTGAAAAGTTTCAGTAAAATGTTCCCCAAGCCTTTTACTTTACCTTTTGCTGAACACATTTCTTTCAAATTTGGAAAGGCCTTAAGTTCTATACCATTATGTCCTCTCAGCTTAAAACTGGTTTTTACAATTCAGATTTGTTCCACCACACACCTACACTGAATGCAAGAACATGCCAGTTGAAGAATTTCATGTTTCACTGCCTAGTATTCTTTGAACCTTAATGCTAACTCTATGAATAATATCAGTTACTTATGTATCATAAATGCATTCCCATTTCAATCACAACAGAAGAAACAATGAAATATTCCTATGTGCATCTGGAGATTGTGAGAGACAGTGATCGTGAAATCTAGTGACTACTAGAATTGCAAACAGAATGATTTGTCCTGTATGTCATTGTACAGCAAGTGGTATTGAAACATCCCTGATGGCAAGAGCTCCTTGTTACTGAGATGTTAACACAGCATCCACTCACCAGCACAGCCACTGAGAGAGACATGGCCAGCTGGTTCAGCTTTAGGCCCAGCTGAGAGATTAACCCTTGACCTGTGGTAAACAATGGGGTCAGTTAGTTTTGAACATGCAGGCTTCAAATAATACGTAGATGGGGGATACTCCTGCTGAGGGGGACTATTAAGATACAGGTAACTCTGATCAAAAATATTTCGATTCTGCTGAGACAGCCTTGCCACCTTGGTAAATGAATCACATCTGACAGCTGGGATGCAAATTATTACAATGACCACGGTTAAGGGGCTGGTAAACTTTCCAATGACAAAAGAGCCTCTCTTGGAACATAATCATTCTTTTTTTTTTTTTTTGTTTACAGCCTCTGTCATTAGATCTGCTTCACTCACACACTGAATAACACAGGCTGTAGTTGTTTTTGAACAGCCATGAAAACGAAAAAAAAATGAGGTAGAATATTTACTTTCTGTTAACTGTACTACTAATGTCAGTTATCAGCCACAGTAAAAAAAAAAACAAAAAAAAATTGAAATACAAGCATTGTAATCTATCCCTACAGTGCTCATCTGCATCAGAGTAGCTGTAGTAAAACTGAGTTCTAGTGCTGTAGGACCATCACATTGTGGCTCTAACCAACATCTGAGTGTAAATATTCAAATTCAGACACAACACCAAGCAAAGGTCAGCAATTACACTTACAACATTGTAGCATGGTTATCTGAGGCAACTGCAAATACATGGGACTGTCCATGACTACCTGTGTACAGTCTGGCATACCTACAGGACTGCAATACACACATTGACTTTGCAACATTAGGAAGATGACAAAATGAACCAAACAAAGCACAATCAACATAAGTTACTTTTTTCCAGCGTTATGTCCCTTCACATTTCAGTGGAGAACATTTTGTTTCCCTAGATAATGTTTCTCAGTCATGAAGATTTCATGCCGCACACTAGCGCTGGGAAAGATCTGTAAAATGAAGTAACCGTGATTACCTGGGACCCGTACTCATCAAAGTAATCATATGTCATCAAGAGTTTGCGGGTAGAGGAGCAAGCAAGAGCGGAGATCCAACAGACGATTAGATCTCTCAGGGATATCAAACTGTTTTCACCAAAAAGTCGGAAAATTTGACCCCCCCCCCCCCCTTCCTCTCATCATAGTGCTGTCCGATTACATAAGACACCTTAAAAAAAAAAAAATTGAGGGTTTTCATTGTTTTGAGAGAAGTTTGCAAAACTTTTTACAAGACCCTGGGATGGGACTATAAAATAATGTAACATGTGGACATTCTGTGAACTAAAAAGATCCCACAGTCAGTGCCATCACCATAATCAACAAGTGTAATTAGATTAGATCTAGATCTAGACTCGCATTACTTAGACCTAGAATCTCTAGATCTTGACCGCAAACTACTGCCCTCTTACATTAGTTTTTCCAAGATCATGGGCACATTATTTGTTGTTATCAGTACTCTGAAATGCTGATTTTCTATCAACATCTCTAGTGCGACTGTACATTGTCAGATGTGAGGAATTAAGCGCTACGAACTTCGCTCTCGATCTTCAAACAGTTGCCGAACAGTCCGACTATCGACCAAGGTTACCTCTTTCGTACTTTTGGTTTTCACTGTCATCGCAAAATTATTATAAAACCCCGATTGTCTCGTGGATTCAGTAGAAGTCGGCAGTTGATCAGCCAAAAGTAGAAAAGTCGGCGATGACCAAAAAGTCGGAATTCCGACTAAAGTCAGAAGTTTGACATCCCTGATCTCTATTGTCCAATCCAGCCCGCATCGCAGGGGGCCACTCCTATTCATATCCTTCCCTCTTGAACCGCTAACAAACACTCTCTCACCCCAAGCAGAATGATAAAAAAAAAAAAAATAGTAGGCGAGACCTCTTGGCGCCAACTGTCTACACTCAAGCTGCATGATACATACCTCCCCTTTCCATCTCCAGATGGTTGCTGTTGAAGTTTCTTTCTTCCTCTCTTGTGTACAAGCCATGTTCTGTGTTATTTATAGTACATCCTTGACCTACACTGATAGTGCGAGACACAAGTTGAATGAGAGAGACAGAGAGAGAGCAGATAGTAGATCTTGGCCTAGGAGACTGGGCAACCCTCATCGCAGTAATTACTGCCGAGTCATCCCTCTGCTTCCAACACCACGATTACTCCCGTGATTAGGATCCAAAAACCCGTATCTGTGATTACTTGCCAAGTCCCATAATTACTGATTACTTTGACGGGACCCCGCTCTGCTCTACCACACACCAGGGTTAGCAGAACGAACAAGATCAGGTGACTGACTTACTGTAAGCTGCCTGAGTGCCCAGGATTGGATAGATCAGGGAGGCTAGGTTGTCCACTACCACAAGTTTCAGGCTCCTGTGCTCTGCTACACTCTGAAATAACATTGAAATTCTGTGACTAGTGCTGACATATGATGTGATAATACAAGTGAGTCCGTTCTTAGAGAATTAAACTAGTACCACAAATATTGTTAGTTACATCAAATGTTGTTACAGTTGAATTCCACTATATTTAACCCTTTGAACCCTGGTCATCAGTGATGATATGAGCTTACAATGAAAGAAAGAACCAGTGACTGTGAATCTGATGGATGTTGTTATTATCAATACACCAGCAAATCTGAAGTTGTGCATTTAACATTTATGGTGTGAGCATAAGGAAGAAGGACTGACTTAAAATCTGAGCATGGAGTCCCACCACACAAGTAGGCCTATCACATCCAGCTAACCATTGTATGGCCATGACACATGTAACAAATGCAAATATTGCTGGCATACAGCAAAGATGAATATATTATTTCAGTATTCAATATCAAACCAGTCCTGACTGCAGTGACCAAACTGTTGTAATACACCATCTCTGTGTCATGTTGTGGCATAGGTTTACCTTGCTGTGCTGTGACAGGATGTTGTCCAGAGCAGCAAACAGCTCAAACACATCAAAGAGCTGCACACACTGGATCTGAGCCAGTCGACAACTGGTCACTGACTCAACAGCCTGGGACAGGAAAGAATACAAAGAGAGAAATGAATGACTTAAGTTTCAGTTTTGGGCAACAACAAAGCTCAAGATGCACTCACTGGTCTAAAGGCAGATATCTGACTAAACATTCACATCAGTGGACACTAGTTGTTCTCCTGAGCAGCAGACTAAATAAATTATTTTTGGTCTTACTTGATGAGCACAGCAGATGTGTGGGGACTTTTCCTTCCATCTATGGCCAGAGTATATTGTCATGTAATTAGATTTATTCAGTACGGTAAAAAAAAAAAAAAACAAATATAATATCTCAGTCTAAGCTATGTCAGTGCCAGGAAAATTATCATCAACACAAATGAGACATAACACAATCAAATCAGCCGCTTGTCAAACTGAGGTGACAGGAGAAATCACATGTTTTTCAACGGTGAATGAATTTTTAATGCAATTTCTTTTTCTTCACAGAACCCTTCTATATCAATCTAAATTTACATTTCAGAGTTAAATTTGCTGATTAAAATTTAGTGGCATGTCCTAATAAACATTAATAAGGATTAAGAAAAATGATCGGCCATTTTCTCACTAAATTCAGGTAGGATAACAAAAGGTAACCCTTATCATATTTAATTACCAATATCTTGATGTCTACTTAGCCCCTTCGATCCCACAGATGTATGCCGTATGGTCCAAAAGGGAACAATTTATCATGCTGGGCTGTACATTGTACATCCTGGAAGAAACTGAAACCCCTGTTCCCATTCACCAGTTGGACATGAGTCGTAAGGCCTTCCTTTGAGCACCTAAAACTCTTCTGTTTACAAAGCTAACGAGTTCTCACTACAATTTTATGAAGTCCCGAAATATTGAAATGTTCACAGGTTTTTATACACCGTAACTGCCATAGGATTGTAAACATCGTTTAAGATCTAGATCTAGATCTGATAGTTCTTGGTCCAGTGCAGTTGCTAGCATTTCTTTATCGATACAAATGAAAATTATATGGCCTTGAACGGTATAAAATGACAGTTCATTTTATTACATTTCATAAAATTTTACATACTAACATCAGTTATGCTGCTATACCCCATCAAAGAACACAAACACAAAACAATGAAAACCCTCACGTAAACTGGAACGAGAGCCCTAATATTTAGTTTTGTGAAAACGTGAAAACCTGAAATAGTGAAGGGGTAAGGTAAAACAAAAATTTTTTCACACACAGAAAGGGAAATGAATAATCTTCACAGGGATACCAACAACTACATATGTTAAAAATTTGACGAGAGCCTGATTTCATCATGTTGCATCTCATTTATAGAGCACAAGTAGGTAGGCTAAGTGAGAGGAAGGTCTTGGAGGTTCAGGGAGTAAGATTTCCTCTGGCTCTCCACTCACCATGTGATCCTCTGTGACGACTTCCACTATACAATCAGCACTGAAGGAAGCACATGTGTCGATGTAAACTACTGACTGGTTCTGGGATCTCACTGTGCTTGCTGCACTCCACAAGCAGATCTGGACAGAGATGATATGCACCGAAAATTCATCATACTTCACGTAGCTATAATGTCATCATGATATAGTTCAATTTCTAATGTCATATTCACACGTATCATTCATGAGCAAGTGCCCTGCACTGACAGAATAGCCCCTAAACCTCAATAATGTCTCTTATTGTCTTCCATCACAGTAGTGACATGCAAAGCATTTCATGTTGAGATCAGGTACAGTAAGGCTTGATTGAGTTTTAACTCTAGAACTGCGACCCAACCTAAGGGCTACAACGCCCTGCGGCGCGCCTTGCCGGACTTGTCAATCTGGATCACAGCACTAGTACTTAGCCTCAGGGTGCTTGTTCTGACTATGGAGACTCCACCTTGGCTTTGGAGTGACACCTTGCAGGCCCAGATTGACCACCTTGCTGACCACTGTCTTTCTCTAATCCCTCCCCTAACTCCCCTTTTTTCACATGTAATATTTGCAATGAGCCAATGGCACAAGAAGGGATTGTAGTTACAAAGACATGTCATTTCATATGGGTGCCAATTTTATCACCCCTCGTCCCACAGATCATTCCCATTACAGATTTGCTCATAACCTGATGTAACTGCTTTGACAAAACCACTTCACATAGGGGTGTATTTACGTTTACATTATAGAATCTCTATGTAAACAGCAAGCTATCATCCCTGTGACCACGTGGACTTAGATTTCTCTTATTAGATCAGACCAGCTGACGTTGACAGGGCAGCAGTGACCACAAAGAAATCTATACAAGTGATCTAATGATTGCACAGGTAAGAGCATGAAAGAGCTGTCTACATATAAACTAATAGATACATAGGCTACTTTAGGTTTCATTCATAGCAATTATAGCTCAATTGTACTCTCAACAACTTGATCGCTGGTCAGTGCCTACCTTATTGAGTGTGTCAGGTGGTCAGGGGAGTCAGCGTTATAACTCAACATGGTATAAACAGAGAGACTGCATGTATTTGATACTCTCTCACATTATCATATAGTTTCTTTTGATTGTAGTTTCGGACCACTTGAGAGGACTTGAGTGGGCCATGTGGCCTTTGATTTCTGTTCCTCTCTTCCGTTCAAGAGGAGTTCATCTTTGGGCATGGACTTTCTCACTGTTCTATTAGGTAAAGTTCCCTTTACCTTGTGAAGGAGTGTCTACTGAGCTGCGCATACTTATTATGGCAATAATTTGACAAAACTGGGGCCGATAAACCCGATATGGTGAGAAATATCACAGCGCAACCAGGAGCCCTCACGAATAAACACGGACACTGCATGCGGGGGTCCGCTTCACAAGTTGTATAAATACGTGGTTCTCAGTTCTTCCGTTGACAACACCAATTAGCCCAAAAAAAGGCTCTGAACAGGTCTCATATATGTATCATTGGATATGCATACCAAATTTCATAATAATCAGTTCACAACTGTAAAAGTTATTTAAGAAAATGTGTTTTAAACTGTTGTTTTGAGAAAATTGAAGAAAATGGCCAAGAACGTTTATTCTATATTCTCCTATTTGTAATACATATTTTAACATTACCACATAAAATTGGTTGTGATGAAATTATGTCCCTTGGGCAGAGCTTGAAAATAGTCTGGTAGTGAAAGAGTTAAGAAATAGTGGTCAATAAATGTCACACCTGATGGTAAGATTTTTATTATCTATGTTGAGGACATGCACCATAGCAGAATGATGTGTGATTTCTGACTCTTGCATCTTACCTTGCCATAGTTGTGCGTTTTCACCAAAGCCTGGCCAATCTTAGTGGCCAAAGATGCATCTTTTGGATTGCGCTTCAGTGCTGTCTCATACACTTCTATAGCTTTCTCAGGCTGAGAGAAAGAAAAATTACATTTTACACAGCGATCAGTTTTCAAGAGAGCACAAGTAGTTTCATATTAAAGCTGAACAATTCTGAGGCTTTACACTCAGACCACTCTTCATTTCATTCTTTGCTAACTTTCAAATATTCAACAACTGTAGAAATCCTCAAATCGAGTAGTTTTGGTATCATACAAACTTGCTCTTGATATGATCTTTATTGAGAAATATAAGCTGATAAATAATGTGTACATAATATTATTTATAAAAATACTTAGATCCTGTCCCTTTCAGTCCTCAAAGAACAGCTCACCTCCTGAATGCTCATGTAGGCATCCCCTAGCAACAAACATGTGTGAGGACTGGGATGTTTATCTACCAGCTCTCTGAAAGACAAAACAAGACACATACAAGAAACTGTAGGAAAACAAATATTGACTGCTCTGGTGGAAATGTGTAAGTCTGCAGACAGCATTGTGCAGAATATATATATATCTATATATCTATATATGTCTATATATATATCTATATATATATATATATAGATAGATAGATAGATAGATAGATAGATAGATAGATAGATAGATAAAGATATAGATATATATAGATATAGATATAGATATAAAGGGCAGATGTTTTGCTATATGGATGGTGATTTGGGTGCATCCTGAAAAAATTACATTTCAGAGACATAGGCCGACAGAGTTGGTGTGAATATATCAAAAAATTAAAAATTGAGCTAGGTGTCAGGATGTTGTCTTCTTTCCCTCCTGAATTGATACATATCGTTGGTGTCATGCTCTAACCGAGTAACTGGATTTGGGATTTTTTTTCAGGAGACTAAAAAAACTGCATTATTTCTAAATTTCATTTTGTAAAACAATTTTTCTTGTGTCTTTGATTATACCAAATGCTATTCTGTGTTCTCATGACAATTTAATTTTGAAAATCTATGTAGGTTTCTGGCTATCCTCGTCTAAAAAAAAAAAATTCAAATTTTTCCAGTTACACGGTTAGAGCATGACACCGACGATAAATATATATATATATATATATAACAATAGAAAACTTGACTTGCTCACCTGTAGCAGCTGGCATAAAGCCGTTTGTCTTTGCGATGGTGCAAGTAAATATCTGCCATTTTTTCCCTTGCTTCCACAAAATATGGCTGATCCGGTGCAACGTTTCTTAACATGCCTAATGCCATTTCTATATCTCCTCGTGCCAATGCCAGTTCTGAATTAGCTATGAGTATTCGCACCTCTTCAGGTGTCCCTTGGAATTCATTAATGGCATCTTGCATCACCTTGGCTGCTTCATGCTGGGAATACACAAGTTAAAAAAAAGTAAATTAAGGTCAAGACTGATGGAAAAGGCTATAGATATGGAAATAGCATCCATAATAATCACTTCACCTTATGATACTTGCATGACAAATCAAAAGTATATCCCCCATTGCTGAAGTCTGAGATATTCATCAAGTAAAAAGACTTAGACAGGTCTAATGTTACAGTAATCTTATGTCTAATGATTTCTCAAAAGCTAAGGCTCTCCCTTTTCATTTACTATTTTTTAGACTTCAGCTTTATGTACCTGCTCATTAAGAAGCCGATGAGCTTCTGCTAGTTCCAGGAAGACAGAAACTCTCTCATTGACACTGATCTGGTCAGCCTTGGACTTCTTGCTGGACTCTGCTCTGGCACCTGGTGAGCAAGGGTTAGAGAATTTATAGCTGGAAGGGAGGGGGGGGGGGGGGGGGGGGAAAAGAAAAACCTGAAGTTCCAGAC
>JBCAUA010203044.1:0-10512 GCA_038406235.1 Peronia verruculata | reverse complement strand
CCCCCCCCCCCCCCCCCCCCCCCCCCCCCCCCCCCCCCAAAAAACAAACCCGAAACTTTAGGCCAAAATCTTCTTCTTTTTTTTTTATTTTTGTAAAAGAGTAATCAATTGTATACCAGATTATAGGTTCAGGATGTTCCAACCAATAGAAAAAAAAAAAATATTGCAGATTTTTCGACAGATGAGGAGAAGTCAAATTTCAGCAAAATTTCCTATTAAATTGAGGGAAAAGATGGTACTGCCAATTCTTTTATTCTGCCCATATTAATAACAGCAACTGTCAAATTCAACATGAGTCTTGTGAGGATTTCTACTGTTAACACTTTCCCTCTGTGGTCAGGTGTTAGTATTTATTTCTCCTCTATGTGGGCTGGAAGTCATGTCTAATCCCTGTATACGTGGCATTTGGTGAGATATATTAATTAAAAAAAACACTACAACTTTAGTTTTGCTCCAAATTTGACAAACCAGGGCTTAAAATCATTAGAGATGAACAGAGACTACAGGCAAATCTATGAATATATTGATTATCATGTGTGATGTATGTTTGAAGGCTCTAACTTTGCATCTATTTTCCCCCCAAAAATGGCACATTTCCCCCATACATAATGCATATGGAATTAGACATCTGATGACAAACTGCTCATTTTTACTTACATTTCAAGAAGCTTAAAACCCACTGAAAAGTATCCAAAAGTCCAAGAAATGAAGAATCCCAGAATAAGTTCATGAAAAGAAATAATTTATTGTTCACACTACAACATACTGCAAAAAAAAAAAAGAAAATCAAGAGTAAAAAAAAAATAAAACGAAACTGGTTGTAAACCGTCACTTCTAACACATCCACTATGCAGTTCCAGTTCTTCACACACCTCTCTAATGTGAATAATCAACTCTTTGTGGGGTGTTAGCTCAGTGGTTTGAGCTGCGGCCTTTGGAAGCAGAGGTTGGTGGTTCGAATCGCAAAGGTAGCATGTTGTATCCTTAGGAAAGATACTTAACATACAATTTTCCTCAGCCCACCCATCTGTAAAACGGGTACCTGATGTATATCGGGGGAAGTACAGTGGCGCTGCACTGCGGCGACACGGTCTGAAATGGCCAAGACAATTTCCCCTCTGGGGGGGTCAAGGGATGGTACTTTTAACTTTAATTTTAACTTTTTTTAATATGCTTGGAGGGAATTGTCAATACATAAAGCTATATCGTACTTTGCACACTGACATTTTACGCTTGTGCTAGGTCTAGATTTAGATCTAAATCTAAATCTAGATCTCCTTGGTCCTGGGACGTCATACCTAATTTCAGTGTCGAGTATATAATCAGTAGAAATGTTGTCAGAGAAATGATCTATTTCATCATCATCATCTGAACCAGATTTCAGTTGAATAGCGCTTTAGATCTACATGAAGTACTTTATGTGTTCAGTTGGCGCTCGCCATCTGCGAATCAGAAGTGACGCTAATCATGAGTGACACTTTTCAACTAGGATCAAACGGATTTTAATGTATGGTCAAAGGGATGCAACAGAATTAAAGCCAAGATATCAATTTACTCAATTGTAATTACATTTCCCTTGTAGAATTTGCGACAAGGTCAATGAATTCTGTATACAGACTGAAGAAGGATGGGGATAAGACACATCCCTGTCAGACTCCAAATCTTATTACAGAAAGTCCCAAGTCAAATCGGATCTGAGTTCTTTGTTTCCAGTTGAGACTGGCAAATGATGGTGTTGTCATTTTATCAATGCCAATCTTTCAAAGTGATTCTGTCATCCCTTCATGGTCAACCCTGTCGAAGGCCTTCGTGTAGTCAAAGGAACATGCATACATGTCTTTCTTCCCTTTAATGTATTTTTTTGGTCATAACCTTTAAGTTGAAGATGGCTTCCCGGTTCCACTGTTTATTCTGAAACCAGCTTGTTCCTCGGACAACTCTCCAATGATCTTGTCTCCGTAGAAAAATCGTGAGAGGTAGCTTTAGAACCTGACACATCAGGCTTATTATCCTACACTCTGAGCTCTCTATGGCCTTTGGTTTTTTTGGCAAAAGGATAAAGACAGAAGTTCTAAGTTCTAGAATTTATGTCGTTCTGTACATACTGTTGTACATCTGTCAGAACTGCATGTCCAAAACTTCCCAGAACCTTTAACATTTCTGTAGGCACACTGTCTACACCACAAGCTTTCCCCATTCTCACTGACTGCAAGGCCAATTTAACTTGGAGTCACTGGGCAAAACAAATTCAAGTACTAGCACTAAATATCCAGACTGAAAGATAGTAGCTCATCATGGGGAGTTTTCGCTCCTTGGTGGCTGGTTGTCTAAAGTTAAATACAGTTCACAGTTCTTAGTTCATTTGATGATGCAAATTTTACACAGCCTTTAAGAAAAGTAGAAATGTGGCTATCAGCAACTATCTTATGCCATTAGAGATGACTGTCACTTACCACTTTTCTTCACTCCTGGCAAGGCCATAGCAGTCTGTAAAGTTTTTACAGCTTCAGCCACATTTGCTTGCTTCTTCAATATTCGTGCTAGAATGAGGTGATAAAGTGGATGATCTCGCACCTGAAAATCCAACACAAATGTGTAATCAGACACTTGATTTCCACATTTCAGATGGATTAAACTCTTTCCATGGTAAAGAAGACAGCCACTTACACCTAAGAAAAATTTACTGCAATTTCCCAAGGAAAAAAAGAAGGGGGGAAAAAAAAAAAAAACACGAGTAAAAAAATTACTCCTCTTGATGAAATGAAT
This sequence comes from Peronia verruculata, assembly GCA_038406235.1. Taxonomy (NCBI): domain Eukaryota; kingdom Metazoa; phylum Mollusca; class Gastropoda; order Systellommatophora; family Onchidiidae; genus Peronia; species Peronia verruculata. Next base: position 7,746 of record JBCAUA010203044.1, on the reverse strand, counting down.
ATTTTTCAGAATACACAGCTTTCAGAAGACATCAATGTCAGACATGGCTCTCATATCATTAAATGCATTAACCTTAGAACTGATAAAATACTTGTACCGAAAGTGAATAAATCTCTGGTCATTCCACTAGATACATAAGGTAATCACATATAAATCAAGACTTCTGCTCAACGAATAATAGAAAAAAAAAAGAATATGAACTAAGAAGAATACATGCAATATTCTGGCCAAGGCACATTCTCTTAGCAAAAAATAAAGTCAAACAATAATCGTCACAGTAACAGCTGATTCTGATTTCCAAAGAAAATGACAACAGTGATGATCTCTTCTGAGCCACAGAGCCAGATTTTATTTTATGATAAACTACTTCTCAAGACTATGTCAAAAAAAAAAAAGACTTGAACTGAGAGTCTATGAGGACAAGTAAGTGTTAACACACATAAATTTAAAAAAAAATCACAGACTGCCATGACTGTCCTTTTTCATCTTACTCACAAAAGAGAAAACAATAAATTTCAGCAATGACTACTACATGTATTCTGTACTAACTGAACTACCTGAAAGTTATAGCTAAGCCCAACTTCCAAAGACTGGTTGGCTAGTTTAAAATTGTTCTGGTTGAGGTGAATCTGAGCCATCAAAATGTGAGCATCTGAGAATGTTGCATCCTGATCCAAGCAGTGCTGTAACGTGGTCTGAGCAGCATTCACATCACCTGTGGATCAAATAGCAATAAGGCCATTTGATGAGATACAGATCTAATAAACATGTTTGAAAGTATTTGGTTTATTATTTCTCTGTATTTTCAGCATTGTGACACATTATGCAGTTCTACACTACTGAAATGTGGATTTTCCAAAAAATGTGATTTTGCGCTTCTATTTTCTCTTAAAAGTACTGCCCTTTTTGTGTGTAAAAATGGTATCAAAAAGTTGCTAAGTCAATTCTAAGGTGTTTGACCAATGGTCATTCAATGGTAGACCTAGTGTATTGTCAATCAGGATCTGGCTCCACCTGGCTGTTAAATGAGGCCATAGATCCTCGCAATTTGATTATATATAGGCAAAGGGTGCAAAAAGCACTTGATATCACCTCTTCTAGCAATATCACAAGTTCCAGTGCCGGGGATGGACACTGGATGACCACTATGACATGAGAAAAACTGCTGATCATGCAAATTATCAGTGTAAGCCTTCTAAAATGACATTCCTCATCCTATAAACAGTCCAATTTTGCTTTCTTTCTGCAACTAATAGCTCAGTTGTCAACTATATGTCATAGTAAAGGTCAAAGCACTCTTGGTTTGCACTCACAAATGATATGAGGGACATACAGAGGGCCTCAACAACCCGAAAGTGGTTCTTATAAAGATGGGAGTAGGGAGCAAAATTAGATAACAGATATGTCCAGAGAGCCAAAAAATGACAACAAGAGACACAGAAGTCATGACAAGAGGGCTAGCTTTACATAAAGCTTTACATGTTCCGAGGCTGAAAGCCGAACGCAAAACTCTTCATGTCAATTTTTCACAGAAAAAAAAAAAACAACTTTAAACGCGTTTTTCTCAAAACTCGTTTTTTGACAGTTTTTTTTCTATCTCCTTTTTTGTTTCGAAACCGATTCAAACCAAATTTGGTATGCATCATTGTCACCAAGAAACCCAAAAAGTTATGTATGGGCGTTAAATTCGGTCAGTAAGTTTCAGAGAAAATTGTTTTTTTTTAGTTTGAAAAAATGGCGAAATTTGAATTTTCGCTATATTCCATTTTCAAATATTTATGGAAAATTTTGTTTTGCACTGAACGTAATAAAAATACCTAACGTTTTAGATATTATATCAAACAGTATATTCACCAAGTTTTATCAGGTTCTGTTGAAATTTGGCAGAGGAGATAGATTTTAAAATCAATCAATTTAGGGATGCCAAAATCCAAGATGGCGGAGCTGCCATGGCAACCGTATGAAAAAGTCGATTTTTTTCCTTGAGCATCCGAATACGATAGAAATGGTTAAAATAACCTAACTTTAATAATAAAAAAAAAATCACCTCCAGGACGCGCTCCCTCCCTTAACTCTTTCGCTCCCAACCAACACACCATGCGTTGGTCCGTCTACCAGTTCAGTACCAACCAACGCATTATGCGTTGGTCAATAAAGTTAGATTTAGCCTTCCTAATTTAAAAAATCTGGCTAGCAGATTGCTATGAACTGTCTGTTTACATCCGGTTCATGGACTTGGGTGGTGTTTTTGAAACATGCATGTTGTTTTATCACTTTTTTTTTTGACTGAATTAGGATTGTCCTGTTTTGTTTACAATGTTGCAAGAGCATAACTGACAAACCTCTCAATTAGTGACATTCATAACCTGGGATATTATGTTACAGTAAATGTACTAGATCTAGATCTATGTGTGATGGGATTTTCACATGCAAGAAAGGTAGATCTATATGTAGAATTGATGATGTAATTTTTTTTGCCTTTTTTTTTATTTTCTCTCACTTTGACACCCAGAAACATGCCAAAACATTACATATTGCAAATAACTCACACATGTTATTAGACCATTCTGTTACCTTTCATTTGATACATAATATGAGACGCGACATAATGAAATCAGGCACTCGTCAAACTGAGCCGACCAGAGAAATCACGTTTTTTCCAACAGTGAATGAATTTTTAACGTATTTTATTTTTCTTCACCAAACCCTACTATATCAACCTAAAAATGCAATTCAGAGCTCAAATGACTGAAATGGAATGAGTAAAGGCCCAAAAATTGTAATTTAGTGGCATGGCCTAACAAAGGTAAAGAAGAGATTTACAAAAGTTATCGGCCATTTCTCACTAAATTCAGCTGCAGCAACCGGTCACCCCCATCGTCTTTAATTGCCAATATGTTAACTTCTACTTAAGGTAGACCAATACTTTTTTCACACACTGAAAGGGAAATGAATAATCTTCACAGCAATACCAATAACTCCATTACTCAAAATTTGACGAGCGCCAAATTTCATCGTGTCGCGCCTCATATGTTTTCCTAGCTGTGTTTTCTTATTTGTTGTACGTTTTTTGCTATTACCACATAAAATTGGTTGTGGAGAAATTATGTCCCTTGCGCAAGGCTTGAAAATAGTCTGGGACTGAAAAAGTTGCTATGCATTCACTATAACATATTTTATGTGACCAATGTATAATGTGACTCTGTATAACTCTCACAAACAAAGAAAGAAATCTTAGCTCTATATAATCTAGAGAGTTTTCAGGACCTTAAAATATTTGTTTTTTCAACAATAATTCACATACATGTCTCAATCTACCTGCTAAAAATTTGACTTTGGCAATGAGAAAAAGCCCATCCATCAAGCCTGGGACAGCTCGGGTCAGGGGATCAAGAACTTGATTGCACCTCTTCAGCACTGGGCTGACTGGCTGACCTGTTATGATGGGCTGCAAGTTTTGTTTTTAAAGAAAGTAATCAAACAGCCAAATAAAAAAATAATCCATTACATAGATGATCTTTATTCATATTTACTGTGTCAGAAAGAATTATATATGTTCTGCGACAATCCAGTCACTGCACCCAATTGAGACCGAACTTTTATGAAGTTGATCATATCTCTTGAGAAAGAGATGCTAGGTCTTTCAGTTTGCAGGCTAAAGACAAAGCACACACATAAAAATAATTTATTTTTTTTAAATAATAAAAATCTTTATTAGCAATTTATCTTCTACTTCTACTACAACTACTAAATAACATACAATAATAAGATACCCTATGAAAAGACTGTGTTTTGAAATCTGTTTGCACTAATGTGCTGTGACAATACAGTATCATTTAAACACTATATAAAGAGTTAAAAATAAAATTAAAGACACACAGAAACAGATATAACACCATTACCACTTGAGGACCAAACTGTAAATAATCTTTGATGATTTGCAGTAGAAAATCTGGGTTGAGTTTACAGTAATAGTCAATGCCTAGGGGAAGACCCTGCAAGAACAATTGTAAAGAAAATGCTAAGCAGTTCACAAGGTCTTCAAATACAGTGGTCTCTGCCCAAGAACCCTCTGCCTAAGAACCCGCCTCTCCTACGAAACACAATTATTCCCCTATAATTTACCTCTCTAAGAACCTAGTCCCACATAAAAAATCCGCCTAAGAGCCCTGTGTCAGGCCAAGACACGCGAGTACTTAAATATGGTGTAATTTCACATCACTTGAGAGAAATGCGCACCAGGAGGTTGAGAGATGTAGATAGAACATAAAAAAGTAAAATGGGGATAGGGGTGGTGGGAACAGGTAGACAAAGGAGTGAAAGTGATGGTTGATGTACTGTATAATCAGGCCACATTGTGGACTAACCCATGAACATTTCTTTGTTTGACAATGTGTTGAACAGCACTTGCGATTGGCTTTGTGGATAAGGTGTTAGTTTAGCCACATGACTGGTCAGTTGTTTTGCTACTGCGGTTGGTCTGTAAACACTTGAGTCACTCATGTGATTGCGATTATCCGTTGGGTAGCACATCAATAACATATTTTCAACAATGATACCATTATGTGAAAACTCAAAGTTTAAACGCTGGTCAGTATTTATGTAATTATACTTTTAAAAAAAGATCAGGAATTGATAGATCTAATTATAACACACATAGGGAAGAAGGCTGTTATTTGCATTGATAAATCTTTTAACTAATGATAACAATCAACTAATCATAGTAGTGAAGACAGTCTGTGGTCAGACAGGTTGCATAACTTTTCAATCCCCCTGAGAAACTATCCGTCTAATACCCGGGGTTTTTTTTGTCTCCTGACGACGGGTTCTTAGGCAGAGACCACTGTATTTATATCATGAAAAGAAAGAGGAACAGAAAAACAATGTTGTGGGAAATCAAGTCAATGTTTGGTAAACAAATGACAAGATTTTTAAAAGTGAAAAGAGGATAAATGACTTAATTTAAAAAAAAAAAAGAGAAAACGAAAATTCATTATTATATCCTTCTTGGGGCATAAGAAGCATTCGCAGGAGGCTCACATAGTCTTGCCAGAAGTAGTCTGGGATAAAAATTAATTTCAACTCATCCACTATAAAATTTTTTCTGCTTTCACATTTTTATTTTTGTTGCAGTGAAAAAAAAAAAAAACTAACCAAAAAAAAAATATGTGTTATAGAGGTTCAACATCATTTGATGACATTAGTTTGCAAATAAATTATTACAGGATTCTTGAATATATTTTTTGTGTTTTTTTTCCTCTCCATCACAGAAAATAAAATGTAAATCAAGCTGATGATAGCACAGGGTTACGTGGGTTTCAAGCTTTTGGGTAACAGGTCACTGGTGGAAAAATGTTGGGAACCACTGATGTGGAGCATATGTCAATAAGTATTTCTTTATGATGAAATGAGATTTCAGGTTGCTGAGTTCTTTTCGCATAATTATTGTAGGAAATAAGCCAGGTACAGAGAGCACAAGAGCAAGTAATGAATGCTTAACTATTTCTTGCTTAGTTTTCATTTTTATCACACTTTGACAACAATGACATTATCAGGCTGCGCGTCCTCTAGTTGTTTTAATCAGCTACGACCACGATTCATATGCAAATGAGGCTGTTTTAGTCAGTCAGTGACTTCTCTTGCCTGACTGCGCGTTTTTCCTACGTGTATGATTCTTGGTCAACTAGTCAAGTAATAGAAAGATGGTGTGCTGCTGTCCACTGAGGGAAAATTCGAAGCTGTAAGTATTTTAAAAACATGATTGCAATCATTTTATTAGATCAGTGTTGTTAAATGGTGCAACACTAGATTTATACTGCAAAATGACCAAATTATTAAATTATAGCTGCTATTGAAGATATCTTATTGCATGTGTAGGTCAAGATGTGTTTATATCTAGATCTAAATCTAGCACACATGTGAACACTAGTTACCTTAGACCAGGCCCTAATACTAACTGATGGCCTACCTTCGGATTCCCTCCCCATCCCCTCCCCCCTTTCTTCCCCATCCACATTTACAGTACAATCACCCACTGGAATAGCTATGCACAGTTGGCATGTCTGCAATCGACACTCACCTAGATCTCTGTTTTTCAAGTAGATCTACCCAAAATCTTGCTTTTCTTTTCGGGTGTTTTTTTTTTTTTTTACTTTTTATATAGACAAAATCAGATTTTTCCTGATGCTGAATCATCCACACACTGACAATGAGTATTAAACTAGATCTCTGTTTTCTTTTACTTACTGTTTTTCTTTGCAGATCTAAGCTTAGTTCTATCCTAGCCTGATCTACTAACTCAAGATTAAATCTAGTGACATGTATAAATCTGGTCACAGTAGCCTATCCAGAGGTGACTAGAATTCTGGAGCATAGTTCAAGGTTTTTTTTTCTTTTTAGATCTACAGGTAGATTTACTTTCAAAAACTGAATTCCAAGCCCTAGATCTAGACGTCTAGATTTTCTGTGTATTATTCAACAAGACATAAAATGTAAGTGTTTTAATTCACCTTTTCTAATAAGCTGCAAACAATAGGATTTGTATTTTTCTTCCGGCTTTACGACAAGTTGGAGAATGGATGCTTTAATCAGCTTTTCCAATATTCAGAGAAATGTAAGCACTCAAGCAGCTTTCGCGACAAGTTGTATTTTAAGAGGATTAATGCACTTTTTTATTTAAAATTATGAAATGTAGCTCTTTCGGCAAGTTTTTAATAAATGCTTTAATGCAGCTTCTCCGACAAGATGTGAAATATGAACTTTAATACAGTTTTTCCCACAAGTTGCAAAGAAACTGCTTTAAAGCAACTTTTTCAACAAGTTGCTAAATAAGAACAATAAAGCAGTATTTCCGACAAGTCGCATAGTGTGTGCACTGATGTAGTTTTTCCGACAAATTGCAAATTGTGATTTTGAGCATTATGTAGCCTTTTGAACAACTGCTTCTTTACAACCGAAGGGTTTCGGGGCAAAATGAGACATCCAAAATCACCGTTTAGAGAAAAATTACAATTTGTTCTCCAGTAGTTAGTAATTTATCATTAAGAACTAGAATTTTCTGAATTTTCTGAAGACTTTCGGGAAGGATAAGTCACATTCAGTGAAAAGGAAAGTTCTTACCACATAGCACTATTACCATTCCAGGTGTTGAGGGGTATAACTAAAAATTTTCAAAAATGGCGTCGCATTTTGCCCTGAAACCTTTCAATTTCATAGGTGTCATTGATTTTCATGTGTGCACATGTAGGCTGTATCCATATGGTAAAACATTTAGGAAATCATTCTGCTGAATTTTTTTTCTCTCACCCAGGTGACAATGACAAAGAGGTTTCCTGTCAATTACTGAAAAAGGACCATAATGATCTGGATTATAACTTTACTGAGGCTGATTAAAGAAGGGGGTACTTCTTCTGTGCAGCCAATAATCTGGCCCCCCAGAAAGTTGTGAAAAAAGTGGTCAAAAGTTGTGCTGGAAATCTGCAAAAGTTGCGCCAGAAAGTTGCAAAAAACCCAAAAAGTTGCGCTAAAAGTTGCAAAACTTGCCAGATAACATAGCCTTATATTCACATGTATGGAGACTGCAATCATTATAAAGGGGACATTTTGTCACGGTATGCATGTGTCCAGCATTAATAAATTTGAGTATCGATGTATGATTATGTAGTTCTTTAAAAAAACAAAGTACATTTTTACTACATGTATTTATCATTTATTTGAATGGAAAAACATATTGGTACAAATGGAATT
>JBCAUA010202935.1:0-21143 GCA_038406235.1 Peronia verruculata | reverse complement strand
ACTTTTATACCCCTGCAGATGGGGGCAAAGAATCTACTTTTATACCCCTGCAGATGGGGGCAAAGAATCTACTTTTATACCCCTGCAGATGGGGGCAAAGAATCTACTTTTAAACCCCTGCAGATGGGGGCAAAGAATCTACTTTTATACCCCTGCAGATGGGGGCAAAGAATCTACTATTATACACAAAGTGTTTCGTTATGACAACATCATGAGTCCACTCTCCAGTATAATAGTATGTACACTCCTTGTCTTTGACTCATTCCCATCCCATTCAAATTTGGAATCCACAACCCAAGTTTTTTTCAGAGGAAATAGTTCACCCTTTGCTGCTGACAACCCCCCTGCCGGTGCTGTAGTACAGACTTACCATACAATCCCATGTTCTTGGAGAAAGACTGGGAAAGGGCTAGCTGGTGTCCATCCTTGATGAAGGTGCGGACAGCGAAGGCATCTTTGTCTGTGTCTCCGCTGGCAAAACCCTGGTAGGCCATGTCGAAGAATGGGTACAGGTTTCGCTTCTTGATGACAGCACTCAGTTCTTTCCACTGTTCTGGCTGAAGGACAGAAAAAAAAATCATCTCCAAATAAGTGCCAAACTATGAAGCAATGATTGATATATTAACTCATAATAATCATAAATGATAAAGGAAAGAAAAGTGAGAGAGAAAAGGTGACCACAGAAAGGAAAAGATAAAAGTGAGAGAATGAGAGAAAACAAAACAAAGAAAATACTGAATGAAGGAAGAAAGATACAGAAAAAATGAAAGACAGAATGAGAAAGAAAGCCACAAAGAACAAAATAAATAAATAGAAAAAAAAAAGGAAGACAGACAGAAAAGAAAAGAGAAAAAAGGAGCGGAAAAAAAAAGCTTGGTATATAAAAAGGCTAGTTCTTTATGCTCAATATCTGTAAAGGTTTGGATGTTTTTCTTTCCCTTACTTCAAGCTATGATAACTAAAGCCACATGGATGGTTATTGATGTTGATTACAATAGTCTGTCAGTTTGCAAAAGATTTTAGACTGTACCACTGCTGGGATAAGATACATGTTGATCTGTATTTAAGCAGGAACTGACATCTGCATGCATACAGCTAATATAAGTTAAAATACATGTTATGATACTCACTTTGGGATCCACACCAGTTGGGTTATGTGCACAGGCATGGAGGACAATCACATCTCCTTCAGGGATTTTCTGTAAAATAGCAAGATACATAGCAATAACATGAGGTATAACTTTCATATGCTCAGAATATTCACATTCATATTTCATATACTCAGACTAATCATATTCTAGTGGCTCTAGACAGCTGAAACCTTTACAACGTCTCGAAATAGTCTCCATCAGCACTGATGCTCAACAAAGGAATGACTCCACTCCTCAGCAGTTATCCTCTCAATTATTTTGTTGAACATAAAAAAGCAGTATCTTTTTCAGAATACTCCAAAGTCACATGTGCTTTGTGAGCACTTGCGTGATTGTGGTGCAGCTTAAGCCACCAGATGCCCGACCTTGGGTGCTTTTGTGTTCACTTGTGGAGGGCCTTTGTTAAACATGACACTGATACACCATAGGGCAGTAACAGTCGGTTGTTTTGCTTCAGTAGTTGTTATAATATGGCAACATTTTCATAAAAGTAAAAAACGCCACAATCACTTCTCCAGTTTTTGAGATTGCTCACGGGTGGAGCATCCCAAGCAGCCACCCAACGCATGCTTTGCCACTTGTTTTCAGGACTGTAATTGTCTCTTCTCCAGCCATGACTATATACATAAGAATTTGACCGGCATCCAGCATGTTCTCCGAGCATGTTTTGACAAAATTCAACTGTAACCTTTTTCTGATCCTCATTCAACATATAGGGTACCCACTGGGCAGAGACCTTCCATAGTCAGTAGTGTATAAGCTCAGTTCTCTGTTGTCCTTTCTCCATGTTTCACATTTTGGAAAAAACTGATGTTTTATGTTTAGCAACTGTTTTTGTACCGTACATAGGAGATAGGACAAAATGATTTTCAAAATATACCTGTTTGGGCAAGTGATCGATGAAATGACTACTGTAGATGGTAGATTTACTATCTCTTTGTCTCATGACAGATGTGTCTCCAAATTGCCCAAAATGGAGATAGGACAACAAAGAACTGAGCTCGCGAGTGGATGAAAGGTCAAGTTCCTCCTGCATTTTCTCATCTGTTATTCTCCTATCTCCGTTGACCAACTTCCACACAGCTTCTAAGTTTTTATTTGTAGTTACAGACACAGGACTTCCAAGAGAGAGGCCTATTTAGTGGTTGTTCTGTTACATGAAGAGTCCTGATACCATTTGGAAAATAGCTGATTTGGAAGGGGCAGACTCTCCAAAAGTTTCTGTCAGCTGATCCAGACATTTCATAGCAACAAAACCTCTTTTTGTAATCATATAAAATCACTGCCTGAAAAGCATGAACCTCTCGCTCCATTTTGATGTAAGAAAACAGTCATACCTCACCTCACACTTCCTGTCATAAAAAATGTCCTTTTCATTGAAAAAAAAAAAAAAAAAGCACTTATGCCTTCTGCCAAATTTAGAATCAGAAAAAATAGGTCAGTCTGAGAATATAAAAGGTATACTATACAATTAAAAAAAAATGTTTTATGTCACACTTTCAAATTATATAATGAAGTTAATTCAATGTAAAGTGCTGAAGAATCACATAAAGTTATGAAAAACATAAAGATCAGTAAAGATAATTTTCTACCTTGAATTCTCGGAGACAATTTCAAGGATTACTTACAGAAATATCTTCGACAGCTCCCTGGAAGTCAAAGCCACAAGTATTGGGATCATAGTATCTGTAGGAGCTGATGTTCAACCCTGCATGCCTGCAAGCGAGAAAAAAAAAAAAATGGAGATCTGATCACATAAAAGCCAGACAACATCTATTGTGGACGATTCAATAATATCTTACTTTCCCCGCCCAATACCAGACCTTTTATTCTCTTTTTGCCTAAGGAAAAAAACCAAACATGTATATAATAAAATTGCAAGAAAACCCACAAGAGGCTTATGGAATCGAAAACTACTGAATGGATTCACATGAAATTTGGCACACAACATTGTGTTTCTATGTACATAAAACTGAAAAAAGCTTATTATCTTTGACGTTGTCTTACAAATGTGATAACAGTTGAATAATAAATTCGCGACGCTGCTTGATCCTTCTTGTGCGATGATAGAATGGGAGGGGGAGAGAAGGGGTAGTGTAGTGAATTGCAGCCCGCAGCACAATAAGCTCAGTCTGATTTCTACTCAGTTCAGTCGTTGACGGGACGACCCCGGGTGAAAAGAAAAAGAAGGTGATATGTAATATTTTGTATGCCCCCTCCCTCATCCCCAACTTTTGCCATGTCAGCTTGATGTTTTTCTTTACAGTGTTTAAAGTTTAAGTAGTAATATTGTTATATAATAACCCATTTGCTTCTTTCACGCTTTTTGTTTCCTTCAGTTTCTTCGACACTTTTAATTTACATTTGCACACAGTTCCTTCTGTCCTCTTCTTTCATTAGACAATAATCGTAGCTGTTTTTCTAAATAGTTGTAAGTTATTATCTAAAACAAAATTCTTGATTCAATAATCTCTGTTCGTAGAGCGAGTTTTTGTACTAGTTTAGTTATAATTTGCTTTTGTCAGATCCTGTGCCCACCTGATCATAGATTGCATATTTCTTGCTTGATTCCAAAAACATAAACATAAAAAAATCAGCTGATCAGTGCAAATAGAATTACAGTAGTCTCCGGATATAAGCATGGTGGCGGGACGAGCTGAAAAGCGTGCTTATATGCGGAGCGTGCATATATGCAGAGTGAGACAGGGATCGTAACAATTTACACTTTATACTTCAAAAATTCCCCCACTCTACTCTAACTTAGTCTAAGCCTACACCACACTACACATGCTAAATGTGGACCAGTTTCTTCTGACAAAGAGATCATCCAGGCCGCATGAGCGCGTCAAGTACCGGCACCTGCAATGTGCTGAACCGCCTTGCAAGTTCGCGCAAGAACTGTAGGAAACGAAGCGTTGGCGATCGTCTTTGATATGGGGCCGGCTGCACCGCAGTTCACACGTGGACGTTCTGTTACCCCTGAGAAAACCCCGGGAAGTTGGTCTTTGTGTTTCTCACCGTGAGGAACCGGACTACGGGAGAGCCAAGTATAGCCCCCCCCCCCAATATGGGTGTGGCCACTAGACTGGAGAGTCGGGATGGTTGCGCTGATTACGGTATGCACTGTAATAAGTCACACTGACGGATAGCAAAGAACAGGCTCAAAACATACAGGTGGGTCGCAATTCTGAGTGACGGGATAACAGAAAAGAGGATGAAAGTGGGTCGTATGTCGGATTCGGGAGGAAGTCGCTCCTCAGAGGTCCTTCATATAGAAAGAACGTTCTGTCATACAATTTAAAGTTGTAACCAAGAGGATGTTGTAACTGGGAGGGTCTTAACTTGGAGGGTCTACTGTAGCTCATATCGCTAGCTGATTTTTTTTACTTAGTTTTCACTTGCTAAGCGTGCTTGTATGCGGAGTGAGCGTGCTTACATGCATATAAATTATATAGTAAAAAATCCGTCATGGGACCAAAGCATGCTTATGAGCGGAGTGTGCTTATATTCGGAGTGCTTATATCCAGAGACTACTGTACTTATAAGATTAAAGAAAGGCCTTTACTGCTGACAAGTAGTAATGTGTTTTGAATTAGTCAAAAGAAAAAAAAAATGACCATAAGCTTACTATGATAACATGGAAATCTCTGATTGTACTTTGAGCAAATCAGGTCACAATTGGGTTGGGGAAAAAAATGACATCCAGAATTGGTTATAAAATCCATATACAGTAGAATACGGATGAGTCGATGCTGGTGGGGGATGACAATTAGGGTCGACTCATCCGTAGTTCGACTCACCCGTATGTCACCAAAGACTACAATACAAAACTAAAAGTACACACTACTACATGTACTTCTATGTAATGACGTATCGCTGGACATTGCAGTGGTTAGTTCTCCTTACGCATTCTTTCATCTACCATCAAATTTGATCTCTCCCGTTCATTTTCAGTGAGAACAACTTAGCTTTTGATTGGGTATAATAATGTATCTCAGGTATTATTATGGACACCCGTTGTCATCGGCCGTTTAAGTTCACTGTCATGTAAACTGACGATGTCATCATGTCCACCGCTCCCAACCCTGCCTCCTGGACATTCATGTTCAACTCAATACGATCGCCGCCCCATGCAGCGATGTCACTCTCCAACACTCCTCCCACCTCTTCTTGCTATTCAACACTGTAATTACTTCTATACTAGGCTTTTTCAACACGATAAACATTACATGCGATGAATTTATCTGCCGGGGGGGGGGGAGGTGTGTGTGTGAGGAGGATGTAGTAGATCTACCCCACGGTTCTCATTTTTATTTTTACCGCAGCAGCTTAGTGAAGAACTAGAAGTGTCTAGGTCTAATCGGCCTAATCGCGAGTAAAAATAGGAGGGGGGAGGGAGGAGAATGTTGTTTTAACAACTCCTTGACAACGGTTAGTCCGGTGAGCAAGTTCCCTGCGATGGGAAGAACAACGGCTGACTCCCGGGATTTGGTCGGGGTAACGTCCATGTGTGAACCGCAGTGCGGCCGGAGAATTTCCCACATCAAAGATGCTTGCCGACACTACGTTTCCTACCCCCCTTACGCGAACTTGCATGACACTTTCGCAGCCGGGATGGGGCGGGCGGTGTGAAAACAAAACATCCGCGGCTAGACGGGGAAGATCGTGGATGAGGTGTGAAAAGGAGGAGGAGACAATGGCCGGTCGGCGTCGGATCACATAATGACACACTCTGAAGGAGGGTTTAGTCTTGTTTAGTGAATCAGTTTGACAGTTCAAGTTAGTCTATAGTCGTGCTGATGCGTGATGGGAGGAGTATAAAATGTGTAGAGATGAAGTGCAGCGCAAGCTGAGATTAGTTACATTGACTCAAGCATTGCTTTTTCCTTTGATCTTGTAAGGGCGGGGACAGGAGAAAAAGATCGATTCATTAGTGAATACGGGTGAGTCGATGTCGATTCATCAGGATGATTTTTAGTAAAGAAGCGCCGGGACCCGTTTCATGAAAAAAGATCGACTCATCTGAAAGTCGACTCACAAGGGTTCGACGCAGGTGTAGTCGACTGTAATAACGTCTTGCTCTAAACTAGATGTAAGACATGCAACTGTCAAAAACTGTAAGATAAGGACAATAATGATAATTTCTGCTCACAATGCAAATATGGGTTTTTTTTTTTTTTTTTTTTAAATTGCAAGTTCGAGTCTAATGGGCTGAGGCCCTTAGTGGACATATTGTCATAATTTAAGCTAACATACGAACATGCTTGATATTACTGACACTACAGCTTATAATCCATTTAGTATAATCTTACATTTAGCATCCTTCCTTCTTGCTGTGAGCAGGAAGTCCTTAATTTCTTGGATTTCCTTTGGCTGCAAAAAAAAAAAAGAAGAAATAACTGATAGTTATTGCAGAATCAAATCATACAAAAGAAAATAATCTGTACAATACTGAGCCACAATAATGTACATGTATGAAATTATTAGATACACAAGCAAACTTGAAATATGTGAGTTCATATTTCTAATACAGTCGCGTCCACTCAAACTGAACTCTGATTACTGAAATTTCTGATAATCTGAATAAAAATGAAACAATGGATTTTTTCCCCCCTCTCTCTCCTACAAAATGCCTCTCACATAAGTAGAGCTAGAAGTATTATTGTGAAAATCTTCTAAACTTTAACCAGTCAGCGCTCCCAAAAAAGTAAAATCCAATTGTTCTCTCCATGTGGTTTCTACCTTCATGGACGCCACTGGTTTGAAAACTAGACAGACCCACAATTGGAGCGAAAAAGACTAGACAATTAATTTATATGTAAGCTAATGAGTGTGTCCCACACTGTACCCTGTGTACATGGGGGAGGGAGGTATTTAGTCACTGGACCAGTGCTGCTGAGCACTCAATCGCTAATCAAGCATCCCAGCAGATCATACAGCACATTTAACATTTACATGCATGGCACATGCATGCAGATGTATTCCAGAGTGTGTAGGCAACACTACTGCTAGGTCATTGTGTCTGTGTTATGTTCACAGTCTTGATTACACAACTACATCTAGTAAATAGTAACCCAACAGGAGAGGCCAGATTCTAGATCATGCTAATTTTTTCTTTTTTCTTTACATGAACACCTCTCAGACTATATGAAGGCTAAGTTTCCTCTATTTTCAGAGCTGTTAAGGCCCTTATCACTTCTAAAAGTTCATTACTACCACAGTCCTCTTCAGGGCTAAAACATGCTCATCAACCCAGTCTTTTCCACGACTAAACTTTATAACGCCATTCTGCTTCTATTTTTTCTTTACTTTACTTTCTCTTTCAAGGCAGCCTCTATTAGGGCTGACAATCCAATTAAACGAGTGGGCTTGAATTTAAGATGAAGAGGAAGATCAGAAGCTGCAAAGTGTGTTTTGTGTATAAAGTGAAATAATCATGTAATAATATAAAATCGTGCCTCATTCGTCATTTGATAATTGCCTCCCCTGTTAAAAAGTTATTTTGCCCCACTGGGCTGGTCCCAGCAAATTTGAATTAAGAAGATTCAATTGTACCCATTTTGTTTCACAGTGATTGCCTTTTTTGCTGTTGCACCAGAACTACTGAAACAACAATCCATGGACAATCATGTTACAGCTTTTTCTTCATGGACATGATCCATTATACACCAGCATGTCAATTTTACAGACATGCTTGTATGCATAGGTCAGAATCGATGATCAAAATACTAACAGACAATAATGGCAATAGGGGTAGATAGTGATAAGAAAGTAATTCTGGTTAAACTGCTAAATCACATGATGACCTCTACCAATATGGAATTGTATGTTCTATATTCCCCCACATCGTTTTTGTCTCTATTACAGTATGGTATCCTACATCCATACATACCCACTTAATCATACTCATGACCAACTACATTTTCATGCAATAACTATACCCTACTGCCAACGGTACATTCCTTATCCTCTTTTCCAGAACAAATGAAAGTGATTCAAACCTGCTATATTTCCTAGGCTAAATCCTGGTTGCTACAACCAACAACTGACATTCTAAACAACATATTGCTATTTTCCCGTTCATGATGCACACCCAGATTTTGGGAACTTGTGCAACATGGACTAAGTAGACTAGAGGAAATGTTAGATACCCTGCTTGCCATACCATTGAATCTCACTGATCCTGGTTAAATGTTAATCTCTCCTCCAAATAAAAAATGAGACCAAAAAAAAAAAGGAAAAAAAAACTTTACTCTGGTATTCTAGATCTTAATACTTAATAACATGTTCACCATAAAAAACAAATCCACCACAGTTAACTAATCTGCATGATTTATTGCTGAGCTGTTTCTATAGAGAAATTTCAATCCGTAGCAGTAGCAAACTGTGCTGTCCAAAATTAGGTCAAGCTATGTTTTTGTCTTTCCCCTGGAAACCCTCTTGTCTCATGCCTTTGTTAAAGGCCATTGCTGTTTGGACCCAGGTCCCAATAGAATATTTTTGCTGTACCAACCCAGAGCTATTTTTATAGGGGTGTTCTAAAAAAAGGCTCTGGGTCCATGCAGCAAACATATTCTATAGGGGCTCAGGTCCGTTCCAAAAATAGCACCAGGTCCGTGGCCCAGGTCCATGGTGCGTGTTCTAAAAATTCTCTGGGTCCGTATAGTGAAAATATTCTCTGAGGACCCTAGGTCTTTATCATGATATAGCCACTTCAGCCTTTATATGGTGCAAATTTACAGGTGGAAAACTTTCAGAACTATAGACAAAAAATTTAACAACAAAATTTTGGGCTTGTATGGTTGGTGACTATCAGTGACCACCATCAAAATATCACTAAAAGTAAAAAAAAAAAACAAAAAAACTTACCATCTTGATTCTGTATTCAGTTCCCTGAAAATACAAAGATTTCAGTTTGTTGCCATACAAGAAGTAGGTCTATAAGACTAGATCTATATATATATATATATATTTTATTAAAAATAACAGCAAATATAAATAGATCTAGATCTAAATCTGCACAAAATATTGTAATATCTAAAGCAAGTGAAAATATACAACTAGATCTAGATCTACATGTATGGGGTGTAATTTCAGAAAATTAATATAGCTATTATACTATAAAATAACAATGGTAATGCATTAAGGTCAGGTGCTAATGCCCAAGAATAATTCTAACTAAGTTTTGTAGGCCCTACATGTTTACAATGATCTCCTTAAGTTTTAACATATGAGCTGAATTTTATTGTTTTTGAATAAATTAGACCTAGGCCTACGTGACAATCTAATCTAAGCTAGGGCACTTATTCCATAGTGTTGTTCTACTTTATCTTCACAGTGGCATGGAAGTGAATTCAGTGGCAGATTGGGCACACAAACATATTTATTACAATAGACTAGAAGACTACCATTCTTAATTTCTTCCAATGAGGTATTTTGAGGTTGGTCACATGATCCAGAGATTTTTGCTAACATGCAAATTTGTGTACATGCTCTGTGCATGGCAGGAAGCTGAGACCAATGATGAGAATTTGGTATTCACACCATGCATGTGTAACTGTAACGTCAGTAATGTGTACACTATTACTAACTGAAACTCATGTATGAGAACTGTCCTTGCCCTTGGTCATGTGACTGATCTCGAAATATCCCATTTCAAGAAAACTGAAGGCAATATTGCCAGTAAGATCTGGACTGAGTCTGAGTAGGCCTAAAGATTTAAGTCCAAGTTGTAATCTCTAGATCTAGATCTAGATCTAGGTCTAGTCTAGATCAAGATCTAGATCCTAGATTTAGATCTAGATCTAGATCTAGATCTAGTCTAGATCTAGACTAGATCTAGATCTGAAACTAGAATAAATCTAGATCTAGATCATGATCTGTGTGTTCATATGAACCAAGAGATACATATTATGCAAGCATCATTTACCCAATACTAAGGGTTTATCCATTCATTAACGCAAAGATAACTAAACAACTTGAAATCAATTGTAAACAAAAGGGTTTGTGACACGATTGATAATAGATGAAATACGAACTCCTGACCGCTAGACAAAAACAAGTGGACAAATGTGAGATTTGTTCGTTCGAAAAATCACTGTCAATAAAATTCTGCAGCTTTTTATGTGATATTTTACGAGGATTGTCCGGATAAAAAGTTGATATGTAGTTTTAAGTCTGAGAAAATCGCAAGGTTTTACCTGCAGCAACCGGAAACTCTCTTCTAAAAGGAAGTCATACAGAGAAGAAATCCTGGACTTGACTAAAATTTCGTTGTAAGAATTATTTAATTGATTATTAAATACACAAATCAACAATTAACCTGTAAATCGTAATTTTATATCAATATTAATGGCTGATAAAATATTTCATAGTCTAATTATAATATCATCAAATTATATTACAAAATTAATTCCAATTCCTTATTTTTATCTATATGCCCATTCAGCCGTGAAATAAATGTCACTGTTATTCGTTGTGAAAATAGAATTAAGATTCTTGAACATACTCCAAAGGGATTGCTTGGTACCAGACATTTGTTTGTTTGTTTTTCTTAAGCCTTTCAATCCTTAGAAAATAGAATTATCTTGGCTTCGTAGAAGTCGCTCTGAACTGCCAAATTAAATCTTTAACGTGACTAACGTACACACAGGACCTCCGAAATATATTCGCTCTTATTCGAGAAGGCTAGACGTTGGTCTCTCCTACCCACAAGAAGCCAGGGGACCGTTGAGTCACTAAAAAATGTGGGTTTTCGATCTTCGTGTCCTTCCATCAACCGATGCAGGACCCACGAGTCGATCCCGGCCTGTTTTCTCTATTATTTAAGCAGACACCATACCACAGAACCACTGTGTTCCCCCGAATCACACATACTAGACCATTACAAATTTTATACCAGACCCGAATCACACATACTAGACCATTACAAATTTTATACCAGACTCGGCGAAGTGCACTGTGGTAGGCCTAGGAGGTCAGTCATGACCGTGGAATCTAACTGAACTTTGGGAAGATACGCATAAAAAATATATATATATATACAAAATCACACACACGCACACAAAAGCAAAATATGGAGTGGGTAGGAAATCTAAGCTAAAACTCTTCACTCTGAGTGACACGGCTTAAGAGATCTAAAGTATATTGAACCTAGATGCCTTCTTGATAATAAAATGAATACATGTAAATAAAGGATAGCAATTAATGTGCAAATAAGGCCTACAGAAATGTACAAGGCAGTGTGCCAATCAGTGATTCAATGCCTATTCTATTCAATTTAATGAAGAAAGGACAAGAGGGAAATTAAAATCACGAAAACATAGAAGATATATATATATATATATATATATATATAAAGAAGATTGAGTTAAAAGTCGAATTATATGACATGTAAATGCCTGAGTAAACAAATAAATAAATAAATGAATAATAATAATAATAATAACAAAATGATATCATAGACATACTAGGAGTAACTAGACACACTGCGCTCGTAAAAAGCCCTTTTTCGCCATAAGTAACCTCCCGGACGTTGGGAGGAAGCCCGTATAGCACAGGGGAACAAAAAAAAAAAAAAAGAAAAGTTAAAAAAAGGGAATATGTGAGAAATTTCGGACCACTGCAAGTATTTTTTGCTATGATTGACAAATTTAATAAATTTTATTGAAAGTCTATTGAATCTATTAAGCCAGACAAATTAAAATAATAGTGTTTGTCATAAAATTGAGGGAAAATAAATAGATAAGTTGATACGAAAAGAGGACTAAATAAAGGCCTACTGAACTTTACCACCCATTAGACCTGATGCTAATCAGTGAATCAGTGGAAGACAGCATAGCACAAATAAAACATGATGATTTAAAACAAAAGAGATTAAGAAGGAATAAAGGAAAGCCAAATATCTGAGTTGTACATGAGTGAGAAAAAAGACACACATATACACAGAAAGAAATCAAAATGGACCTGATACAGCTCAACATTAACATAGTGGGCAGGGAACTTCTCGTAAGCCCCAACAAATTCGCGGGGTGTTAGTTGTGAATGAATGTGTGTGTGCCTGTGCCATGAAATACGTCACGGTGGGGAAGAAAACCATTTTCCTCCCTCGGCTCCTCGCGTGGACAGCTAGGCTAACATTAGCATATACATTATACATGGACATGTAATTACATGTATTTCTATTTGTCATTTCAAATTACTTTCGATATTTGCACCCATGCTATCATGTAGGTAAAAATGGACGAAAACAAAATATTACATAAGAGACAATTAAAGGCGTTGTGCCCTCATTTTTTGAACATTTTGTTCACCTTTTTGCTGTTGCTTCTCAGGGCCGTGTGTATAAGTGGTTTTTGCAAACACACAGGGATGCTAACACTCTGTGCAGCAGCCCGACATGAGAGCAGCCTCCACAGAGGGGCTAAAAATCTCGCGAAAACCTGACCTGACAACACTCTTAGGATTGAAAGGCTTAAGAAAATAATAATAATAATAAACCTGACAACAATAACAAACAATGTCCCATTTTCTTTTGGTGTTAAATATGATGCGATAAATCAAAATACCTGCGTGCATATTATAATTATAATCTTGGACACTAAAGTTGCAAGGAGATGGCGAAAGACTAGGCCGACAGAAATGCAGATACTGTTGTTTGAAGTGTTAGTTTAGTTGCTTTCACTATATTTTCAGTCTGTAGTAGGGAATCAAGTCGAAGTTCCGTTGTAACATGTTAACCTGAAGAATATGCATAATATGCTATAGCTCTTCAAGCAACTTTTTTCTCTCTATCCTTGTAACCTGCTTCTTGTGTGTGGGTGTGTGTGTGCGTGCGTGCGTGCGTGTGTGTGTGTGCGTGTGTGTTTGTGTGTTTGTATACGTTTTTTTTATTTTTCTGTCATGAGAGAAACAGCCTCTGTAGTGACTGTCAATTCACCCAGTGCCTACAAGAGAGGCATGAAAAAATAAAGAGGGATCGGAAAAAGAATGCTCAATCTGGTCCGTTTTTTCACACTGGGGTCCAGGTAACCGCCTCCAGGTGGTTGATAGACGCAAACAAACCGAAATTCACACTAGAGAGAGCAACTTCCAGATGGTAAACTGTGTTTTGTTTGTTTGTTGGCAAGGGGGGGGGGGGCAAAACACGTTTGTTTGTTTGAAAGAAAGTTTCTGTGCTGACTATGTATGAAACATCCTTGTCACAGCATTCTCTCTAAGCCCTTGTATTTTCAATCCATGGTAAAAATCTGTGACTGGAAAGTAGGCCCTGCAGACTTTATAGGCCTGAGTGGGAGTGTGCATGAATTTATATTGCAAAGAATCGACATGGAGGAGAAAGATAGGATATCTGGCTACACAGTTGTTTTTCTGAAGCCTTTCAATACTAAGAAATAGGATTATCTCGGCTTTTAGAAGTTGCCAATTTTTGCTGAGGAATTTTGTGGGTAGAAATTTGGAATTTGGAAATTTTGCCCCCACAGCGGCACCCAGGCCTACTCTTACATCAATTTTCAACTGCCAAGGGTTCTTTAACGTGCATAACGTACACACGGGACCTCCCAAATACATTCGCCTTTATCCGAGAAGGCTAGACGTCGGGCTTCCCTACCCACAGGAAGCCAGGTGACCGTTGAGTCAGTGAAAAAATGCGGGTTTTCGATCTTCGTGTTCTGTCATCCGCCGATGCAGAACCCGCGTTTCGATCCCGGCCTGTTTTGCTCCATGAGCAGACGCCATACCGATTGAGCCACCGCGTCCCCCGAGAACAACTGTCAACAGTCCCAGGCATTTTTATGTGTTTTTCTATGTCACTAGTGGTGATCACTTTGCAGTGTTTGTACCCTCCTACTAAAATTAAACGGGTATTTCCAGCCGTTCGCGTGGTCCGATCAAATCTATTACGGCATGCTTTGCTCAGTAGGAGTAATGGGGAAAGGGTGTGGGGGAAGGAGACAGGTTACACACTCATGGAAATTTCAAACGTTTATGGTAGACATAATCTATGCTATATAAATCTGAAACAAAATCCATAAAAGGCTTATGGACTCGGAAACTGCAGAATGGATCCATATGAAATTTTGCCTACAACATTGTTGCATATGGATCTGTATTTCTATGTACATAAACCCTGAAAAAGCTTTTTATCTTTGGCGTTATTTGAAAAATCCGATAATAATTGAATAGTAACCTCGCGAAAGTGCTTCATCCGAATTGTACGTTCTGTAGTATCATGCATTCAAAACACCAAAGATATTTTCTGTGAGTAACATTCAGTTAAATCATAAAAAAAAAAAAAATCCAAGTGCGCACGCTTGCCATGTGCTTTGAGTCTCTGGGCAGTATCCGTCTGACCTGTGTCTAAAAAATCTTCCACGAAGGCCATGGGTTCTCTTCTAGTATTTACATACACGTATACGTATTATAGAAACGTTTAGGCTACTTTAATGTAGAGTTTTATCGGTAACACTATCTAACGATGCTAAAAGGATATTACACTTGCTGCGGGCAGTATCTAAGGTAATTAGATGACGGGAGAATGGGAAATTGGACAGGCGAGTGGTGAAAAGGTGAGAGGGGGGGGGGTAAAAGATGGGCATTCAAAGATGCTTAATGAAAGAGACATACAATAGATATGGCAGGCTACCGGTGGTAGCAGGAAGCTCATTCAGATAGGGAAGGATCCGATTATAAATAAAGCCAAAAGTATGTCAGACAAGGTGAGTTACAAAGTGAATACTATCGGGAAATGGATCAAATAAACGAAGAGGTGAACGACAAAAGAACAAAAAAAAAAAAGAAAGAAAGAGAAAGAAAGAAAGAAAAGAGGGAGAATGAATGGAAGAAAGAAAAGAAATAGAGAAAGAAAGAGAGAAAGAAAGAAAGAAAGAAAGAAAGAAAGAAAGAAAGAAAGAAAGAAAGAAAGAAAGAAAGAAAGAAAGAAAGAAAAGAAAGAAAGAAAGATTCTCTCAAAGAATGAAACATGACAACACTTTATTTTTCATCCTCTGAATATGAAATGTAATATATGTTCCTCATCAGACAACCCTGAACTCTTACAGAGATGTATGAAATCAAAACAAATCCGTTAGGGGTATATGAAAATTTCATGATAATATTGAAAAAACTTGTAGTCGAAATGTCCTTTATGCTCTTTACCATCCTTCTTTACGATTTCCTCCTCTAACTCTTTCACCACAGTCTTCTTGTCGTCATCCAATCGTTCTTTTTCTATCTCTCTATCACGTGAGTCTGGGCGTGGCCTCGTGCGTTCCTCTTCCCCGTAACGTGCCACGTTATCGCTCCTCCTCCTGCGGTTTCTGGCGCTGAGCCGGCCAAGGATCGTGTCTGGCTCGCGGCCAGGCCTGGGTTGGCCATAGGGCCGTGCGATCCTGGTGGTCACTGGCCCTCGCATCAGTTCTCTATAGATTGACATGTTGGTGGTCGGGGCTTCTTTTTTTGTTTTGTATGACCTGTAAACGCATAGATAAAAAGACTGCATAAGGCGATTGTGTGTTCAAATCACTATTAACATCCCGTTAATTCCTTCCTACTTTGAAAATCATTATTTAAGAGAAATGTCTTGAATTGCAGGAGAAACTGTGAACTGGCAACTTCCTCAACACATTTGTATAAACCACCAACAAATATGCGAAATTAAATATTGGAACCAAGCATATTAAGTTCTTCTCCAGAGCAAAACAAAATCAACGACAACAACAAAAATCATCTTAAGGACCCTACACATCTTCTTGTCAAAATAATCACTAATCAGTTTCAAGTTAAATCCAAATTGTCAGACAAACTGCACTCTTTGCCAGTCATCTGTATTCCCTATCATATAATAATAAATTCGACTTGTTGAATACTAGACTTCACGAACAACAGAAGGCGACGATGTCTATGTTAGGTGAACACCGTTATGTTACGAACGAAGCACTCTAAAGGAAGCTTTGTACTCGTAAACTTTGGTAATTTTGATAGTTGACTTAATAAAATGACAATATTATTATTTCAATTTCATTATGTTTCAATTTGTTTTATTAATGACTGTCTCTTTTCTTCAAACGGAGGAGAGAGAGACGGGTGATACGTCACCTGTCTACGAGGGGAACGACCCACTAGTCCGAAGGTTCGCTAGTCCGAAGATTCACTAGTCCGAAGGTTCACATTAAATTTTATGAGGCCCACATCTAGATCTAGTCCGAATGTGCACCATATTGTCTTATTGAACAAAAATAACTAAGTTTCTTAGCCCTTCGGACTAGTGAACCTTCAGACTAGTGAACCCTTCCCGTCTACGAGTGATGGGCAAAACTGGCGCGGGAAAATCAAACAGGTAGAATTTTGGGGCGAACTACAGCTTTGAAATTAAATCCATCCAATTTTGTCTCTGCCTTGCTGATTACCGTTTCGGTTAAAATCATCTGCTCCGACTGCTGGTGTGTAAGGCACTTTATAGTTAGATGACTGGCATCGTGGTAGGCATGGTTTGGTCGTTACAATATTATGAAGTCTATCAAACAATGAGATCATATGGTAGTAAGTACAAAATATGTAGATCTAAGGCTGGTATGTTGTTGTTATTCTGATCGTTGAGAACTACACCATCAAATCGAACTACATCTGAATGTACATATTATAAACATAACTATCTGTGCAATATGTAATAAGACATGCATCGACATACAGCAGTAAATGTTTGCATATGAACTGAACATAAGTGACATCAAGTGAAACGAGTATGGCTAAAAAGTTAACATCTGAAGCAAGCAGCTTAGTAAACTTTAACATTTGAATCAAGCGTCGCTACATGCGTAGAATTAGTCTAAACATAAATCGAGCATAACTGGGGTTTAGATCTACCGTGCTCTGCAAACTGACGTTTCACATTTTGCTCCTCACCGAGAAGTATAAAAATGTTAATATCTTAACTTAATCGAAATTGCTATAAATGTTAAAATCTGAATCGAGCATAGCATCAGATCCTAAACGAACAGGCCTACACACTCATGTCGAATATAACTAGAACGAAGATCTACCCTGCTAGCTGACACAGACGGAGTATAGAAACAAACGGTTCATATTTCGCTCCTCGCAAGGACTACAAAATGATAAGGTCTGAATTGAGCATCGCAAGAGATTCTGAAAAAGGAATCGAGCACATTAACTGTAATTTAGACCTACCTTACAAGCTGATACAGGCGCACGGAGTGTGGAAATAAAACGACTCACATTTCGCTGCTCGTATGTATAAATATTTCATCACGTAATTTGAGCACAGATGTTATTTTTATAAACAGAATGCAGAAAGTACTACAAACACTACTGTGTGTTCTAAATGCTCCAAAGCGTGACAATGTTATGTGTCATCCAGCAACACACCAAGTCCAGCCAGTGTAGGCTGTTATAGAGGATGTGTAACCCTCCTAGCGTCTGTTTCGACTCTTTCTTTGCGCAATGTGACACGTTTACCTGACTGTGTTTGACGACAAGGATGAATCAACATAATATGGAACACAGATGACACATGAAGCAAATCGAAGTAAAAGAATGCCTTAACCCTTTCCTTTCCCTCTGCTTCTTCATTCTGTTCTGTTGTCTTCTGTCCCCGTCGCCCATTTGGCTTGACACTGTTGGCCTTGCCCCCCCCCCCCCCTTAACAAGAAGTCAGTCGTATTACAAATTAATCTATGACTACCACGTCTTCGCTTCACGATCGTGGTTTTGTTTTGTTTTGTTTTTTGTTTATTTGTTTGTTTGTTTTTGTTTATTCAGTTTGTCCCACGCTCTGTTCTCTCTTCTTTTTTATACTTGATCAGCCTTTTTGATGTGCAAACGTGTACTACCGAGTCTGGCACAATGTAGTCGTGATCTTGCTGATGTGCCGTTAAACTCCAACACAAACAAACAATCACCCTTCACAAACAAACAATCACCCTTCACAACCTAAACTGGCAAAGTTATATGAGATATAGTTAAAAATGATTTAAAACAAAAAAAAAACGAAGTTGGAGAACGCATTGGGTGTCTTATACAGCTAGTGAAAATAAGTTAACAGGCAAACGCTGAATACACAACACTATTCCTATCGCACGAATGATCTCATAGTGTGATAAAGGAAATTCGGCTGTTTTTAGGACAATGCTATCGTATAAAATAAAATCATTATGTTGTTCGGAAGTCTCCCAGGGTTAAAATGTTGACGACATTGGTTTATTCTTTGCTCGGTAGAATACAACCATTTGTAGCCAGCCTACGTGACACTCTAAAAGATAAAGATAAATAACACCTGCCTCCCCCCCCCCCCCCCCCATCCCCCGTTTTGCGGAGTTTTCGGCGGATTGTTGAATACATGCACACACACAGAGACACACACAACACACGCAGACAAACACAAGATACAAGGGGATGAATACCCATACCACACGAAAGCACACACAACATCTATTCCCGAGTTGGTTGAAAGGAGAGCACAGCGAGCTTTTTATTTGCTACAAAATAGTTTAGACAACTCTATTGCTGCAGATGTAGCCTAGTCTCTTTTCTGTTCATTATTGTCGCAGTGAAACACGTTTGCTCTCAGTTTCATAGAGATTTGAAAGGAACTTTTTACATCCCTATTTAAGAGTCGACTTGGCTGTAGGGAGTCATTTAGCCCACGATCTATTTTATTGCTTTACTGCTGTTGATCTAACTAGGATAGTAGGACCCCTGGACCTGAATAAGCAAGATCAGCTAACCCTTTAAATACTAGAATCTACCAAAGGTTTCTCAGGGCTGTAATAAAATCAGCCAATATAACTATAAAAACTATTAATCAGCTAACTTCCAGTTCTGTAGCGTTAAGCTGCTAACAAGCCTGTCTCTCGTTGCTCTCTCTCTCTCTCTCTCTCTCTCCTCCCTCTCTTTGTTTCTGTTATTAGATTTGACAAACGCTGGTGTGAGTGTGTGTTTAAGTGTGTGTGTGTGTGCGCGTGCGTGTGTGTTTGTTTCTGGGTAGTGAGCCTGTCATTGAACGATGTGGCCAAAACAGCATCAATGGAAGCACATGCGTGTGTGTGTAAGAGAGAGAGAGAGAGAGAGAGAGAGAGCGTGTGTGTGTGTGTGTGTGTGTTAACTATGTCTGAGCGTGCGTGATTCATCGTTAACTAGTCGATTATAAATCTTTTTATACATGAACTTAGAGAATGCTCATCTGATCAGCCCGACGAATCAATTCAATTTTGGTTTACCTTTGAGATGGGTCATTTCATCAGCGCCAGAACAGCAGTTTTAACTCTTGAGGAAAATAAGGACTGAAGTTTTAAGTGAATCGAGGTAAATGTTGACTCATTTCTGTATCATGAAAACATTGTTCTATTCATGTAATGCGATAATTACACATCAAATTAGCTTGATACTTTGATACACCACATACGATGCTTGTAGAAATATAGTGCAGCATGCAAAGTGATCCAGTCATTCAAAAATGGTGATAGGACTTGAGCCATTCTTAGATTCTAAAACGCGAACAAATTGGGGCAGCCAGGTCTGTTTTGTTTGAAATGATAATTGAAAACCTAGTACTTAGAGTTAAAAAACATATGTCTTGTTTTGTTCATGCATTCATTTATAGCGATGCTCGATTCAAAGGGTTAAGTCTCATCGAAACCAGTAATGTTCATCTGTCTCACATGACCTAGAAAAGCATTTCGCTGCTACAGTGTAAGATTGTGTTGGAAGAGTCCCTATGAGGTTCATAATATAAGGAGAATGGGGTATCACTACTGTAACAGAGAGTCACGAATTTCTATTCGATAACGCTTGCCCCTTGCTTGCAGTGCGATAAGGTCTATGGTTATGATCCTGTCAACGTGCTCAAAAATCAATTACTCAGCAAATCAATAACTTTATTCTGATATTGTATGGTAGCTGTCAAGTGTGTGTACGGATCTCATACAAAATATTTATGGTTCACTGTATCTTGGTGCCACTGCTTACGTATGAATTTCAATAGGTAGCAGCAATACCGTAGAATGTTCGTCCTTATTCATTTATTGTGAGATAAAAGTTGGGCAATCATCTAACGAACACTGAATGCAATACAAAATTGTTGTTTTCAAACACATGAAACGTAGGCTATCAGTAGGCCTATCACTTTTGACAACTTTCGCGCAAATGTCATATGTGATGGTACAAATGACCAGGATCCTTATTGAAATACAGCACATAAATGTAAATGAACCAGAAATCACACAGTGAAAAAAAAGCAGTAATATAAACCTTTTAATTATATTATTATTGAAGAATAGTTTAGCCTATAGTTCAAATCGAAACAGAAACTGACTTTTTCGATGAACTGAACTGATGTTTTCCACAAATAAAGATTGTAAAAAACACGCAGAAACATAACATTAAATTTTATAATTAATAATTATAAGTACGCTCACCTTTTAGTCCTAGACCTAGATCTACTCTCAGCAGGCAAATAATCCAGACATGAAAGATTTCATCGACTGCCTTCGTTGTAGATCTAGATCTGTCAGTCTGACTTTCTACCGGTCCCGGCCACAACAAGACAACAATTCGGCCGTCAGGATCAGAAAAACTTCCTCGTTTCCACAACAAAAATATCGATCTGGCCCGAAGCCATATTGATTATTGAGCTTTGAATTTATTGTTCGCCCGGTTCCGCATCATTGGCGCAAAATGGCGTGATGGTCTCGGGCTCGGTGAAATGCCGATCAATATTTTTTAATATTCATTGGGTATTCAGGAAAAAAACGGATTCACATGAAAGCAGCATTTTATGGCTATTGAAGCTTGGAATTTGAAAGAGAAAGGGGGGGGGGGGTCTTAGGGTACGCCTTGGCAGTTTCTGAACTAAGTATAGATGGTTCTATTTATGACAAAAATGTTTATAGAGAATTTTTTTTGGGGGGGGGGGGGAGGGGGGGTATTTGGAGAGAGTTCATTGTCCAGTCATTGTCAAAAAAGAATCGGCAAAATGCA
>JBCAUA010202826.1:0-21144 GCA_038406235.1 Peronia verruculata | reverse complement strand
GGATGGATGGATGGATGGATGGATGGATGGATGGATGGATGGATGGATGGATGGATGGATGGATGGATGGATGGAGAAGGAGAGAGAGAGAGAAAGAGTTCAGTTTTGATTGGGAATCGCGTGAAAAATTCAGATGAAATGGCGAATAGCTCTTGCATGATGGATTTTCCTTTTTTTTTTTTTTTTTGAAAACAATTTCCCATTCAGGCAGAACTGGACCACACCCGACTCTAATGGCTCGTCCTGCAGTGGCATTTCAAAAGGTCTCAAAATTAATGTCATTTTGTTTTCTAGTTATTAAATGATAAAGCGTGTGCTGTATGAAGTGTTTGCTTTGGAAAAAATATTCCCGATCATTGTGCGCCGTTTCTAGCAGCATTCACAAAATATTAGTAACGGTGATAATCTTTATCTTTGCGGAATATTTGGAGCACATGCAATTTTATTTGTAACGTTTTAAGCATAATATGTAACTCGAACGTCGAAACGATGATATTTGCAGTTTGTGGAACAGCTCTGTATCAGCATTCGCAAGGCTGCCTTGCTTAGCAATATTCAGTTTTAAGTTACTGAAAACTGATACAGACTAATAGAATACCAAGTCTGACGCGAAGCCAGTTTCATTCATCTGGTTTTTATATTGTATTATTGAATTTTGCCATTAGTTTGCTTGACTCATTTCAGGGGTTGTTGGGGATAATAAAAGATGAAGAAATATCGGGCTACGCGCAAAATGATCACAATTTAATTTCAGGGATGGAGGGTTTTGGCATCAATGTAGCCCACATTTTGTAACAATATTGAATCAGTTCTTTGTTC
Organism: Peronia verruculata; assembly: GCA_038406235.1. NCBI lineage: Eukaryota > Metazoa > Mollusca > Gastropoda > Systellommatophora > Onchidiidae > Peronia > Peronia verruculata. The sequence goes on along the minus strand of JBCAUA010202826.1, from coordinate 20,325 downwards.
GTTGTCCGGGAGATACTGGTAATTGTCCCCACTATTTTAATGGCGCACAATGTTGACAATGCAAACACGCCTTTTCCAGGCTCTGTCTTTCACATGCCTGTTGATACACACTGCGACAACATCCATTACATATAGGGAGTTGCCAAACAAACACGTTTGTTTTAACACTTTTTCATATTTTCCCAACACCGTGTTAGTCTCGAGTCCGATATTTTGGCCCTCTTTGCCTAAGAAAATTTTTGCCGGTCCTAGATTTCATCTAATCGAGCACTGGCATAAGTTCAACTGTTGTCCTAAAGTCTTGCACAATGTCTTGTCCTATTTGCAACAGTCGTTCGATAAAATTCTGCAGAAAAAAAATGTTATGGCGTTGCCTAATGCGTGGATGTCGGCAGGAACATTTCATTCACCAGTCAGTATATCGGCAAAATAGCCTCGTTGTCTTTACTGAAAAGCGTGATATATAACACGACGTTCTAAGCGTGCATTTATTGTGTTCTATATTGTTATTGGCTATATTCAGCCAACAAGATACATTGAATAGCAGACTAGAGATACATGTCTTATTTTGTCATGAAGCCATGTTGAAGATCGGTATCTAAACCTCTGTCATGGGTCTTCCCCAGACATATCCCAGGCCGGGGTGTTGTCCTCTCTAAAATATGACACTGCAAGCCGTTGATGAACAGATACACGGAGTCGGGTTATTGATCTGTTCCTGTATGGTTATAGTAGATACAAACCCGAGAAGGCAGTTCAGTGAGAGCGAGTATAACTAGGATAATATGGAATTCATTAGTGAGTTCTTTTACACTTATTATTATTAAGTTTGTTTTTTTTTTTTTTTTCATTATGCTTGTTTGAATTTATGGCTATTTCAGAGGTCTTTGTAGTCGAAAATAATATTGCGTCCGCGAGAGAATGTGACCTTTTCCTTATTTCATGTTTATCCCTTTGTTGTCGGGGGAAAGTGATTTTGGTATTATACATAATGGTGTTGTATTTATGAAACGGTCTCGTAACAGTCTTATTTTTACATCGTTTTGGCGATCAGAAAAGTCGATTGAGACATTGTGACAAAAGACCATGACCGTAGTTTGTCTGTTGTTAGCATCATCGCATTCAGCACATTTTAAATTGGTATATATTTCTTTCTCTTCCCCACAAAAGTTTTTGGTTTATTTTGTTCTAAGTCTTATCGAAGTGTCAAATTATATGATTCAAGATACATGGATAAAGAAAATACATTTTCTAATCTCATTAAAGCGTTGAAGGATCACGACCTTCTGACGCAGTCTCTTGTATATGACAACCCAGCCAGTTTGTGTTGTACATGTTGGAAACTTTGAAGTGTGTTTCACGAGTCGCTGTATGAACAACGATAGTGTACGTGTTTGGCTTTTCTTCTCTGTTAAAGTCTTGTGTCTCTTTCCTTTTGACAATAGCTATACTATTTCAGCAACACTGGCAGTTAGGGTGACATTATTATGACTTGGCGTTTTTGTTTAATACAAGTATTCAGCAACTCAAGAACTGCGATTGTAAGAATGGTAATATGCAAGGACAAGTGTGTTTGTCAGTGTCAAGCCACAACACATGACAAAATTGAAAACATATGTCTGTGTGATTTAAATTTGCGGAGAAATGTAGTGTTCTTTCCTAGAGGGATAGTTCGTCCTTTTGCTTTTTGTTGTTTCTGTATATGGCGCGTGGGTGATACTGCTTGTATAGAAAGAATACCGGGCAACAAAGTGAACACATTCGTGTTTGATTTGAGACTTAGAACCAACGTTCACTGATCAAAATCTTGGTGGCGGCAAAGTTGGCCCAAACAAGGGTGGGATTAAAAAAACATGTAGCAGGGAAAACTGAAAATGTAAGGCAGAGAGAGAGAGAGAGAGAGAGAAACTATGCCATTTGCCCTCTCTATAGCATTCGTTCATGAACAAACGGTGTAGTTCCACAGGAAGTTCCATATCGTCTTTTCTTTAACAAATGGAGATTGTGACGAACAGTTTTTAACATCTCAGTGTCATATGTCTTAATCAGAGACGCCGGTGGCTGATGGCGCGTAATTGCTTGAAGAAAATAGGCTAGCGCTATATTTTTCTCTGGAGCCAAAGGGAGACCAACGCTTCTTTGTGAGAGAAACCGTCATAAAATTGTCCAAATCAGTTCAAGACAGTGGAGGAGACTGACTGACCAAAAATAGGTGAGAACGGGCGGAAATTGGGATTACCCTTCCTCTATTTTGTGGTGGACATCGTGTGTGGAGGTTACAACACGCAACTGTGCCAAGCCGTCCAGAAGATGGCGAAGGCCTTGTGAGTTTTTCGCTGATCCTTCAAACTTGGACTGGCGTGGAGGTATGCTGTACACGCCATGGTCATGTTTGCCATAGGGGGAAATGTTGCCGTGCCCAAGTACCGCAAAACCAAATATGAGCCCCTGGAGGCTGTGTACGAAACACAGAAAGAGGTTGGTCACACATGTGTGCTTTGTTTCGTGTGTAATTTGCACGTTTGTGTGTGTGTGTGTGTTTTGTTTTTTTTTTTGGACAGTGAGGAGAAAGAGGGGATGTCTTCGAGCTCATTGTATAACTGATAAACGATGGTCATATTAAGTGACGTGTACAACTAGGTAAGTTATGCAGTTCGAGCAGAGTAGTGATACGTTTTTCTAGCATCTTACATGATCAAACAGACAAACTAATTGATGTTCTTTTATACTACGTCATCATATGAGATGTTTTGGAATTATGTTTTGTTTTTGTTTTTTCTGAGAAGATGAATCCTCGGAAATTATTTTATTTTTTCCTTCACTAGGCTACCTTTTTTTCCCTCATAAAGTGAAATGCTGATGGAAAGTTGATTAGAGAACATGCGTGATGGTTGCGAGAAGTGTATGGCGTAGTACATGTTTAGAACAGCTTCAGTTCAGAACGTTTTGGGATGAACGTGCTTGCTTAGATGAAAGGATCGGGAGCGCCGTTTGCATCCCTTCACAAGGCCTAGAATCCATCACGAAATTCAAATAACAATTTTTGCCTCCAGAGTAATTTATTTCCGGGTAGTGATTTTGAATTCGTTATGTCAGGTTACGTATATTTTATTATTTATATTTATTAATATTTATAGTAACTATTTAATAGTCAGCTGCGATAGAGAAATTAAACCCATGTTCCTTTGCTTGAACGTAATTAACTTTCCAGAGTACATTAAGTGATTAAGCAGCTGATTACGCAGCCAACCTAGAAATGACAAGCTACAGAAAAACCCCAAGCCAAGGAAAAAGAGGAAGGCGCATGATGTGGGAAATAAAGGGAGGCAGGGCCTCATTCAAAGGACAGCCCAGCCATTGCTAGGCAACATTGATCTGATGCGCATAAAATATGAATGTATCCTTTCATGTAATTGCCGCGGGTACTTTTGGTATAGGTTTCACATGAAGCAGGCGATTAACAGAATTCATAGCCATTACAATATTATTGTCACGATTAATACTATTCCATGACGTATTGTTTGTGACAGAGGAAGAAATGTGAGAGTAAAGGTGAATCAGACTGTACCCTCTGGTATTCATCTGTCCTTCAAGTGAAAGAGGAAACTGATAGATCTACTTGCTCTTCATAGTTTTTCAAAACTTAATGCTACTCAGACCATTCGGGATTACTAGTGCAATTTTCAGGCACCGGGTTGTATTGTTCTCCTTTCTCACCCCCCCCCCCCCCATCCCATCCCCAAGGGTTTGTCTGTAGAATCATTTAGCACGAGCACGCATGCGCGCACACACGCATGCACATGTTTATTATATATTATACTCTATAAATCAGCAACAAAACCCACAATAGGCTTATGGACTCGAAAACTGCTGAACGGATTCATATGAAGTTTGGCACACAACATTCTGGCATATGGATCTGTGTTTTTATGCACATAAACCCGAACAGAAAAAAGCTTATAGTCTTTGACGTTATTCTAGAAATGCGATAATAATTGAATAATAAACTGGCGAGGGTGTCTGATCCGAATTGTACGTTCGATAGTATGAAACGTTCAAAACACGTGTTTTTTTAAGTCACTTTCAGTTTAATCAACCAAAATATCATCATCGCGATGCGCACGCTTGCCTTACACTTTAAGGCGCAGTGCTATGGTTAAAATTTTCCTGCAGAGCGGTGGGCTCTCTTCTAGAATATATACATATACATTATTTATTAAAAATGGACATCACCCTCGTCGTTAATACATATTTTTTTATTTATTTATTTATTAAAAATGGACATATCCCTCGTCGGTAATACATATTATTTATTTATTTATTTATTTATTTGTTTATTTTATTTATTTATTTATTAAAAATAGACATCTCCCTCGTCGGTAATACATATTATTTACTTATTTATTAAACATTGACATCTGCCTCGTAGATAATACATATATATATATATATATATATATTTTTTTTTTTTTTATTAAAAATGGACATCCCCCTCGTGGGTAATACATTTGGTGCTTATTGTTTTCTGACTTGTGTAGGTGAGCAAACGTACAGGTAGCCTTATAATTAAATAACAAGACAGTAGTTTTTTAATTTTCATTTGTAGTTGTTGTCACAGCTATTTCGAAAACAAAAGTGCCGGATGGGGGGGGGGGGGTTATCTCTCTCTCTCTCTCTCTCCCTCTTTGTTTTTCCCTCGGCATAGCCCCACTAAACCCATTCCTTCTTTCCGCTCCCTCTGTAGCGCTTGTCGGACCTTGGCAGAAAAACGGTGCTCTCCACCTTCAAACCACTCTCGTCACAATGAGAGGATTTAGCTCACGGGCAGTCCTCACTTCATGACTAAGTAGCCAATGTCGGATGTTAGTGTCTACGCTTCTCTAAAAAATGGGTGAATGTTCTGGACTCAGTATGAGAAAAGGTTGGAGAATAGACAGGGGGATGAGGAAGAAGAAAATCTTAGTGAATGTAGTGAAATATGACCTAATACAGTGTATTTAAGGAATGAAATATACGTCATACATTTAAAATAATAATAATAATAGTAATCTGAAAATATCCTCATAGTTAATTTTTTTCCAAATATCACAGTTTTTGCCCGCTGGTCCTCATTTGTGGGTGATTTAAACAGTGGTTTAAAATACTCTCCCCGTATCTATTTCTTTAAATCCTAACAGTCAAAGGATTTAAATCAACGAACAAGCGGGGTTGAACGACTCTACAGTTGATCACTAGTTAAATCTGGAGCACCCTAGGCTAGACAGATTGGAATCAGAGATTGAGCTAGGCAATATTGGTACGACATCTTCCAACGGGAGAGGTGCTCAGAAACTGCGAATAGCAGCATTCTCTTGTCTCTTGTGGCTTTGACTTTAATTCCCAGGATGGCATTCACCCTTCTGCAATTTGAGCAGATTATACTGGGGAACGAGGACAAGCGAGGCGCATAAGAATGGCGGGGAACGGCGTAATTCGATTACCATCAACACTAATTTATTTCTTATCGATTTGTGTAGAAGTTGTTCTAAGTTATTACCCCATTCACGGGTCTTCTCTCTGTTTTTATAAATAAAAGTGCTTGGAAATTTTCTTTGTGAACGTACTTGTATGAGAGTTGGTGTTATTTCTGTGTCACGAGAACTATCTAAAGTCAAGCAGCGATTTTTTTTTTTTTTTACTGAATTACATTAACCCGCGGTATGAATCGGCATTACAACTTCTCCTTCCTCCTCCCTCACCTTGTTTGGTCTCTTTGCCGTTTGAATCTCAACGATTCATAGGGCAGGCCTAAGGGAGGCAAAGCTTCATCAATATGGGTGCCACAAGTTGTAAGAACCCTAAACACGCATAATTTTTTCTTTTTCCCAGCACGTTCTTTTTTCATTTCTCTGGCAGTGACTGGATGGAGTTATTTTGGCAACATCTCTCCCTGACCCCAGCTCTCACTTTTAGCTTCAAACGGGGGATGGCGGTGTTGGACTAAGCCCCAGCCACAACTTGAGGCTTAGCACCTGACTAACCCATCAATCCATTATCCTCCGCATGGAAAGCCCTGTATTTTCTGGCCTCTGAGCAGGCCATTTCCATCGATAGATTGGGGTGGCGTTTCAGAGCTCGAGCCAGTCCCGTTGATCTGCAGTTGAAAGGGAAGCGGGTGCGAGAGCGTGCTTAGAGCAATAAAATTCGGTCCCTTTTTTTTTTTTTTGTTCTTTCTTTTCTTTTCATCCCCACTATTATTTTGTCTTTTTCTCATTCTCTGTGCACCTTGCTATAGAATCCCACCACCCATAACCTGTTTTGCAGTAATGGTTTTTAGGACATATAGGAGAAAGAGAACCCCTTATTGTGTGGTTCTACTGTTGTAAATAAACACCTTTACCAAGACTACTGAGGGTCCGGAAAATTCATCTAAGACTCTCTGTATGGTGTAAAATCCTTTCCTTGGTCACTTCTACTTGCATCCTTGCACCAACGTGGATTTAGGAGGGAAAGAATCGAGGACGTTTTAGTTTGCGTTGTTTTGTATTGGCATTAATTCATTTTGGAAGAAGCTTAAGTTTTCAAATAGAATTTTAATATCCCAGTCTTCTCTGATATCCTCAGAAAATAGTACTAAACTGTTTTAAGTGGTCCCCTTTGGACACCTGTTCATCCAGCACACAGAGCATAAAGACACCCTTAACATTTTTCTTTAAAAGTAAACTCACCAACATGTTTGCAAAGCCTTCCCATATTTAGCATGTTGGTTTGAAGCCTTCACTGTCATAATGATTGGTAATTAGAGGCTCTAAAACAAGATAATAATGTTTGATGACTAAGGAAATAAAAGTAATGTTCACACTGTTTACTCTCAAAATCGATTTACCATTAAAGCCAGTATTATTACTTTCTATTCATAGTTATAAATAATCTGTAAAATATATATCCCTGAGCTTGCATAATACTAATAGATTGTTTTGCCATTTTTTTTTTTTTCTATTTTGTCATTAATTTGTGTGCATTATTGATCATTCCAAGTAGAAATTATTGTGGCATACAGTGAAAAGAGGCCTCTTGGCATTCTTTTGCGATCAGTGTCCTCTTCATCATGGATGTCTTTGCAAATAGTCATAGCAGTTTTTGTTTGATCTGTTTTTTTTTTTGCTAAAGTTATGCTTAATACACAGCGCTTTTTTTTTTTTTACGTGTAAATCTTGGTAAAATCTCAGTGTAATAGAAGTAGTTAAAAAATATTGACTAACAAGTAACAAATCAGCATTTAAATTTCCATGTTTATCTGCAGTTACAATTCACCATTTCAGACACTTTGCATACATTCATTTCTTCGCGTTCTGATTTATCAACACTAACATTTAAGGACAGAATTTTCACTGTAGTTCAAAGATTTTCAAAACTGATCCTAAAAATTATTTTCAACAGAAAGATTTATTTCTCTTTTTTGTGTATGTGTGTTCTTTCCACATCTCTTTCCACTTGCATTTCACCCATCTTTCTTTCTTAAGCGGTTTTCCTGGTCAGGGAAATATTAAATGCTGGAGAATGAGTGAAAGCATATTATATGAAAAACATAGCCTTTGAGAGGCAGGAAGGAACGTAGGTTCTGGTCCCTGGCTGGAATCACGTCAGAAATAAACCTCTTTGTTGCTGCCCTTGTCCCAGGTACCTCCGCCATTATCATCCTCTTGTGCTCCCATGATCAGTGTCAAAAGACCGTCAAAATAGCCTTCCAAGCCCAGCAGAGATGGCTTTATTGTGTCTGTGGCCTCAATGAAAAAAGGACAAAAGAGGGAAGAAAAGAGAAAAAGTGGTGGGGTCTAGCCTGATCTTGGCAAAAGCTGCTGGATATCCATTATATTTTTCTATTTGTTCTATCATACCATTGCAAGAGTGCACAGATGACATAGATAATAGCAGCACGAAATTAATAGACAAAAAATGACCTGTACAATACAATCATTAATGCCAACATTCTCTGTCTGGCCCTATTTTCTTTCCATCTGTTATGCCTTGCCAATATTAGGGTTTTATCCTTGCTCTCTCTCTCTCTCTCTTTCTCTCTCTCTGTCTCTCTGCCAGATCCTTCAAGTCATGCAGTTTGTTTCTGATACTGAAATTGTCTTTGTGTCTGTGGATTTGGTAGGGGATTGGTTGCATTGATTTTTTTTTTTTTTTTGCTTTCCGAGTTCATGTCATAATGGCATTAGATGAGGAAACAGCTTTTTATATGAGTATGCATGAGAATAAACAAGCATCTACAGTATCAGCAGACTTTTATGTTCAAAATAGAAAATACCTAAAAGACAAAACAAACACGTTCACCATATTATTTATGATTTGACACAGTCTGGAAAAAGTTCACCATATTATTTATGATTTGACACAGTCTGGAAATAAAATAAAGAGCCATTTAACTGCATTGTTTCACGAAGGCTCTTTTATTTTGGTTAACAAATGAGGTAAAAAAAATCCTTGTTCAACACTAAGGGCAATTTCAAAATGAAAGACGCCAGACTCACCATTTTGTCCTCAACAGCTAACCTGTGTGCAAACTCAAAATGAAGAATTCTTGATACACTGAATACAAAACTCAAAGTGAAGAATCCTTGATAAAGTGAGTGCAAACTTAGACTCCTTACAAAATGGAATGCAAACTCAATCTGTTATGGAGTGTTAATAAAAAAACTGACAGCAGACTTTAAGTGAAGACTTTTTAATGAACAGAGTCCAAAACCAGCATAAAGAATCCTTCAGGAAATGAGTACAAACTCTAACTGAAGAGAATCCTGGATAAGCTAAGTTTCACTCAGTGAAAAATCCTTGATGAAGTGAGTGAAAACTCAAAATGAAGAAGCCCCCATAAAATCAATGGGAACTCAAAATGAGAATCCCCAATAAAGTGAGTACGAACTCAAAATAAAGAACCGTTGATAAACTGAGTGCTAACTCAAAATGAAGAGCCCTTGATAAAGTGAGTGCAAATGCAATGATATGAATTCTTGATAAACTGAATGCAAACTTGAAGTGAAAAAACCCTGACAGAGTGCAAACTCAGTGTGAAGAAACCTTTATTCACTGTATTTTCTGCAGGCTCAGCTCATTGCCCAGTCCATTGGTCAAGCTTTCCAGGTGGCCTATCTTGAGTTCCTCAAAGCCAATGGCATCGAAGACCCAGGCCTTCTCAAGGAGATGGACTATCAAGATGTGCTCAATCAGCAGGAAATCTATGGTGAAGAGCTCAATCTCTTCGCAAACAAAGATTTCCATAAAGAGGTGAGATCATTTCCTAGAAGTTTCATCATGAATTTTTATGTACTTTCTTTGTTGATCACAACTTCACAATAGCTGGGATTTTTTAGGTGGGTTTTTTGTGTGCGTGTGTATGTGTGTGTGTGTGTGTCTTAAGACCAATTGTTTGTCTCTGTTCACACCTGCAAATATTAAATTGCTTGCAAATATAATCTGTCATCAGTTGACAAACAGAAAAATGTTTATCATGATCAATCCACAAATAAGCATGGAAGAAATTGTATTCTTGCCATAATTGTTGTCCTCCTCCCTCCTTTTTTTTTTTTTTTTTCCCCCAGAGGTTCCTCTGAAAATTTTTTCATATCAGCAAGATTTTCTTGTTCCCCTTCATTTCATGTTTTTAGCTCACATTTTGATTGAAACATGAAGTTTTTGTAAAATCATTTCATATTATGAGAAAAAGTGCAAAATGAACTATGGCTTAACGGATATTTTCTTTTCATAGAAGTAGGATTTAGCGATTTTCCTTCAAGTACTCAACTTGACAAGACGCACTGCACTCTTATGATAGAAGGAGAGGACAGAATATTTTTATCTAGACAATATCAGACATTATTTAGGTAACTTCAGCATTTTAGTTAAATGTAGATTTATTTCCTCTTCTTCCAGACAATTTTGAACACTTCTTTACTGCATTATATATGATATTGATGTAAGACCACCAAAACATAATTGAGATATATAAATCTTTCTGCAGAGTTCTTTATTTTTTGTGTCATGGCAAACAAAACTATGGGAAAGAATGAGTAGCTTGCCGAAAATAATGAAGTCTGTTGCAAGAATGGGGAGTCCAAATGCCAAAATTTGGCTCAGGAGATACAAATTATTGTTTTCTTCTCAATTAGTAGGATGTAGAAACCTTGAAAAAACATAAATCATGATAAGAATCTGTAAATCACATAACAAAAAATGAACGTTTTCATGTGGGCTTTATCTCTTGTAACTGAGTGTCATGTGCATGGCCATACATCAATAGCGGGGTGATTGAATGTGTGGAGCCAAGCCAATAAATCTTCAAAGAGATGATATTGGGGTGTGATGTTTTATATGAAAAGGATGGAGAGACTCCAACCACACTAGGGACAAGCACAGATTATTTGCAGACTACTTGTCATCTGCTTGTCATCTGGTGATATAATTTCACTTGACAGGAACGAAACACGGGGCATTACCAAAAAATAAGAAAGCAATTGATTTGGCATGAGCAACAAATTTATTAGCTGTCAGAGCAAATGCTGTCGTGATGATGTGTTAATGCTTTAGAATATTTCTTCTTTTTTTTTTTTTTTTTTAATTTAATTACAGGTACTTTTTTTTTTTTTGTCTTTTTTTTTTTAAAGTCACACCTTTGATTGCTCTCTTTTGCTGTGAAACAGAAAACTGTTTTGTAATTTTTATCCCTTTCATCACTAGTTATCTTCAATTGTTGTGCTTCATTTCTCATGTTATCAGCATGGAAAATCTTGTGGCAGGGAAAGAACTGAAACAGAAATTGATTTCATTGCTGTTTCTTTACCACTCTTTTTTACACAAGCTTGAAATTTAACATTCAGACACTGAACATGTAGAAATTGTTTTCTGTTAATTTATGCAGACATCAAATACAGTCAGTGCAGATGTTAGAGAAAAATTGTCAGTCTAGGTTTGTCATGTTTTCATATGACAAAGCTTATATTTGTCACAGATTTTCCATTCAGTTTTGCTTTTATTTGTTTGGAAGAAATTTCACATCCAGAGTTTTAGATGCTCTGTGATTGCATAAACTGTTGTGGGGTAGTTGTGATGTGTGCGTGTGGTGCCCTGCTTCATATTTTTTTCATCTCCATAACTCTGCTTTATCCATATCATCTGGGTGTGTTTAGATGAACATAGAATTCCAGTGTAATCCAGATTCTGCTGCAATATCAATCAAACCATAACATAATTTTTTTCCAGGTGATAGTTCCCAAATCCAAGAATGAGCCTCTTGGTGTAGTCATTGTAGAGTCAGGTTGGGGCTCCATGGTGCCCACTGTGGTGCTGGCTAACATGCTGCCCACTGGTCCTGCTGCTCGCTGTGGTCAACTCAATATAGGAGATCAAATCATTTCTATCAATGGCATCAGCCTGGTAGGACTACCATTGTCTGCTTGTCAGACTTACATCAAGGTAAGGTCACATAACAAAACAATTTATCAATGCATTGGTTGTCTCTTGTTTTGCGTGCAGATATGCGCAAGAATTGTATTTGTTTATCATGCAAAATGCAGACACAAGAATGAACAAGAGACATGACATATTCTCATAGCATGGTCCATGATGTTAATGCTTGTTATCACAGTGAATTCATCATGTGTCTGTGCCTTTTCTTCTTTCAAATTCTTCTTCTTCATCTGACTTTTTTTCTCTCCTTTAGAACTTTGTACACTTTTCACAGCATATTCTAAACGTGATATAATGATTTCATATTGACAGACATTTGAAGTGATGCCAATAAGTCTTTGTTCTATTGGTTGACTAACTGTTCGCTTTAATTACTGCCACATAGGGAGCTGAGACATAAAGTGTGATAATAGGCAGGGAAACAGGATTGTTGATGGGCTCTGACAGAGAAAACAAAAACAAAAATACAAGAGACAAACATAAGGAAGATAAGAAAACAGTGTTTTAGGTTGTTTCAGATTTGATTTGGATACATACATGTATTCTCTTCTCTATAAAAAAAAAAACTTATTGTTGAAGAGGTCACTTTTTGTTCAATTTTTGACATAGAACATCAAATTTTTCAAGACATAGGTCCTCCTACTGCAACTGGCAGGCTCTAAGTGAAGCTCTATGTAATGCATCTATTTTTCACTTACACATATTTTCACAAGAAGATCTTTGTTCTGTGTGGATTTTTTTTTTTTTTTCTTTCTGTCAGAGTGCATCTCAAACTATGGTTAATTAGGAAAAGTGGTGTATTAGAAGAAACAATTAAAAGCATGTCACAGAGCTCCAGGTCTGCCATTCATTCCCTTTATCTGCCATTCATTCCCTTTATATCTGAAACCTCAGATCTGTACCCTTTATTTTTCTTTAAAGTTCACTCCATTTTTTTAAGAGATTATTTGTCATTGTCAGGTGTAAGACACATAAGGCAGAAATAAAAAAAGGACAGGACTAAAAATGCATTCTGAAATTTTGATATGAATTTTGATAAGAATATGAAAGCCCGTCATAAAATAATTGCTGTATCTTAAGGATGACTTTCTAACTGAAAAAGAAAAAAACCCTGACATGATAAACTAGAGAAAAAAATGCTCTGCAGAAAGAAAAAAAAAAATGATCATGTTCTCAATGAATTCCAAGCAGTTGATTTTGCTGAATGCATACATTGTGTACTGGTTTGCTGTTAATGGCAAATCACATGTCATTTCCATAACATTGGAGAAAAATTAGTAATTTGCATATTTATTACAAGTTTGTTATTGGATCTTTCTTTGTCTTTTGCCTGCTGCTATGAGTCAACACAGTTTCTGAATAAGTTTCATCCTTGGCAGGTGACAAAGATGTCAGACTCCAGAAACATGTTGATATTAATTAATATACATGTATCATATACTCAAGACTAAACAACCAACAAGGCTTCAAATAGTCAAAGCAAAAGAATATTCCAGAAAATTAATTCAGGAAGCCAGTGAAGAAATAAAATCAGAAATATTGTTGAAGCAGTATTTATGGCTCTCTGCCCTTTTCTTTCTTTAAATATTCTGTTTGCCTTTGAAATAGATACCTACATTTTCTCATCATCCCAAAATCTTCTTCAGAGGGCTCAGATAAATAGTTTATGAATCAGATTTTCCATGATAACAAAAGTAAATGAGGCGAGACAGGTGATATTGATTTCATTTTGCTGTGAGGAGGAGATGGGTTAATGAGGCTTGGAAGGAATATCTGTTGATGTTATGAGAACAACATTGAAGTCAGCCAGTTATTTATTATGTTTATTAGTATTGGCTTTAAATCATAGGACATACAGTGTTAAGTTCCATTGAAGTGAACTTTAGTGATTATAGTCAGTCAAAGGTTTATCAGTGCTGCATGTAGCATGACTGGATACGGACAGGGCTTTATGAGAATTCTGTCATTACTGATTTACAAGCACACATGTGATTACTGCCTGATATGATTGTTGTCAAATACATCTTTATTAAATGCTGGAAAGGTAGGGCAAAGGTGTTTCATTTTGAAAATAAATATCTGCAGACGTTTAGTACATTCATGAACCAGCATGATCACTGAAGATCCACAATGTTGGATGTTGATGCTTCCCCTAATATATAAACAGTAGTAAGCCCATGATGCCTTATCATGATAAATTATACCCTATCAGACATAGTCCACTAAGTTTCTAGCCAAAAGAAGAGAAGTTGATCATTAGGTTGGTAAAAAAGACATATCGCATGTTAAAAAGGTCATTACTCCTGCTTTTCCTCCTGATTAGTGGTCCTTTTTTGGCCTGATTAAAGCAGTTAAAAATCGAGTCAAGTGGAATGGGGGAAAGTTGATGAAGACCAATGGTATCATTTGAGATGAAATGAAATTTTGCTCATTTGCTTTCCTCATAACATTTGATTGTGATTCCTTGAAAAAGATGCAGTTACAGGTTTTAAGCATTGTTGATCAAATGCTGAAGGAATTATTTCTTTTCTGTTTTGACCAACTCTTTTGAAACAAAGCTAATTAATAAATTTTGTGACTGTTTTTGTAAAGGAGTGGTTTTGTTAGCAATCACAAAATGTTTAGTGACTTTTCCTGCATCATCAGATTTTGAAATGATCTGTGAAATGGCACTGTACACACAATAAAAATTTAGGCACACATGGTTGAACTGATTTGATGCACAGTGCAGACTACAAGTATACACTAAATAGAACCTATTTCTTTTATATGCTGAATTTAAAAAAAAAAAAAAAAGAGAGAGAATGCAGGCCCTATATTCATTTAAAAGCGTATTCCAGAGCATGGAATTAAATAATGCATAATGCCTGAGTGTTGATATTGCTGATGGGAAAAGTCAAGAGAACATACTTAAAGGAAGCATTTGGTCAGCTCAGAAAAAATTTTTCCTGTTCTATTTTGTTTTGTTCATCAGTGGCAGGTCTATTTCCAGGGCTTATATGTCAGTTCAATCAATATTATTCTCAACCTCTGCCTTTTTCCTTGCTCACCATTCATTGTGCTCACATTGTATTCATGGGCACTGAACTCTCTTTGTCTCTATTTTTTATGAAATTGACTTTTCCGTAACCATAAATATGATTAATCCCTGTTACTCCAATAAATGGATTGAATGAGTAGGCCTATAGATTTTCTTGCCGTCAGCACTTCAGAAATCAGGTCAAGTTGTGCACAAGCAACAGCACTGTAGTGAAAGACTGATCACACTATTTTTCCCATACTATATGGCCCATCTGTTTCCTTATTTTGTTTCTAGCTATTGCTATCATTTTCCAGCTTCCTTTCCTATTAACTGTAAGGGGTATCCATTTACATAGTTTGCTACTTTCCACTTATAGAGATGACTGATACAGCAAGGAATTTTTGCCTTCAAGTTTATTGATTGGGAAGGGTTACAATTATACATGTAGCTTTTCATTTTCCCTGTTCCCGAAGCTGTTCAGTCATTCTGGTTTAAAAACATCCCCATTGGTCCAGTGATAGTTATATGGGTGATATTGTTCATTCTTACTAGTTGTCTGCTCCTGTTTCTCCCTCTCTGTTATCAGAAATTGCTCAAACATAATCTGCATTCCATAGGAACTTTAAAGGTTCATTGTTTTCATACACTTTTACGTTTGTGTAATTGTTCATTTTCTTCAGCCCCTATTAGAAATTTGCGCTTTTTGCTTGTCATAATGCTGAATATTGATTTCAAATTGTTTGTCCTACAACTGAAACTTTCTTTATTCAGGCAGACAAATGCTAGTGTGAATCAAGCAGTGGACGTAATTGTTTTAATCATTCATTCATCTTTTATTGATATCTAATATTGTAATATGATCAAAATATGCCACTGTAACAAATCATGGTTAAATATATTATTATGTTGGGTATGTGTGTGTGTTACGAATGGTTGAGCAGACCAGATCGTGATTGTTGTATACACTGAGCCTAAGCAAGTGTATGTGCTTACGCTGGCCTGTGGAGATATTGCATCATCAAACATGTTTGAGATACTCTCTACGCATTTTGTGCAGAATGGTGTCAATCTTGTGTGTGCGTATTATGTCATGATTTCATTTTTGTTTGTACCTGTTGTGACTCAGAGACAGTGCTGTAGCAGCAACTAAATGCTTGTAGAAAATTCCAGAAAGAGAGAGAGATAATTCTAGACAGGCTAGCATTTATATATAAGAGCTCGTACAGAGAGCGATGCGAGTCAGTGATAGTAGAATCGGAATTAGACGGCTGCCCTGAAGTGTGTATTATCATCAAGCACCTGCAATAAATTCTGCATTGTTTCGACTTTGGAGATTGCTCTCGTTATTTCTTCACCACTGTATGCATCTCATCTGTATCCATGGCCTGATCATCACTTACAATGTCGCGACCAATACCCATTCAACATCAACACCCAGAAAGTTCGTGACAGCCACATGTAGTCTTGATATCCCAGTGGCCATTGTGAATTTGTTTGGTTGTGCAGTGTATATTGGCCGACATGTAGCAGCAGTTTTCTTGTTTTTATGACCATGCCATATGTATTTTTTCAGGCATCTCGTTCTCAAACTGTGGTCAAGCTGACAGTGGTTCCTTGTCCACCAGTTGTTGAAGTCCTCATCAAACGGCCAGATGTCAAATACCAACTAGGATTCAGCGTCCAGAATGGAGTGGTAAGTCACTGAATTAAAGGAGATATTAGAAAAAGATGCTCTCAAATCTTTATTTCTCAGCTTAAACCACAAGCAAAAATCCACTTCACAAAAGAATGTGTTTAATTTTATGGTTATGTTATTTAAAATTTTATGATTATGTTATTTAAGGCCAAGGTCGGCAGTGAAAATCGATGTTGAGGGACAAAATTGTCGATTTTGTGTTCTAGTGATATTTTTATTCTTTGACCTCTTATTGATGGTATAGAATGCATTTTTGGGTCAAATGTTGATTTTGAGGACCTAAAATTGCCGTTATTGCACAGTGAGGTAAGTGCAGAATTGTTTATTTCTTATCAAAATGCCCTCATTTCATAGCCCAGACAAGCAACTTTGCATCGGCTAGAACCCTTCAAATTTAGTATTGATACAAAATCTGACCTCTTTCCTCCTAGCCAATGGTAACCTTTCCTTTGTTCAACGTAAATTTCTATGCCCAAACACCCATTCATTTTCATGGGGTTGTGAGAAACTTACACATTCCATTCTCCCTTCATAGTACTATACGTCCATATATGGACTGATCACACACAGCCTCTGTGCTCGTGGGCCATGCATTGGCCGGCAAGCGGAGACTGACTGTCGCTACTGGCTCGATGTGTGCAGCTAACGCACTCCAAGGTCGTTTCCGCTCGTAACCTGTACCGTGTTGAATGTCTTGTTGCTTTGTGTCTTTATGTTGTTAGAAAAGAAGACTATGAGGCATTCTATCAGGAAAAAAGCAACAGCCAGAAGGCAGAGAGAACTTGGAAGAACGGGAGGGGGGTCCAAGGTATGTTCTTGGTGGATTCATAAGAGAATAATCAGCTCAGACAGACACCCTTGGGGAAAAGAGACTGCTACTCACTATACTTTTAGAAAAATTGCGATTTACTCAAAATATGTTTTTATGGCAATAAAACCCACATTTTGTAAAATCTGTCCATGGGATTTATTTGAAAATTACAGGAAGTGTGTAACAATGGAAATTTTGTATGATGCTTTTTTTAAAATTCGGGCAAGTTTTTTTTTTTTTTTTAATTTTTTTTTCTCCTCAAAAATGTGAAAATTTATATATTTTACATAGTGGAATTTTAAAAAAATAGCAATAAATTCATCTTACAGAATATCCAAAAAACGATCAGACACAATCTTTGTATTGAATGAAAGAATGTGTCTGCAAAATTTGGTGGTTTTGTGACTGATGGTTTATGAGAAATTTGGGTTGAAAAGTTGGGGGAAAATCCAAAATGGCGCCTGTTTTCATGTGTTTCCATGGCAACCATGAAGATTTTTCACGAAAAACTACCCTAGAATAAATGAGGAACACACTTCCAACACATTTATAGCATTAAAAGAGTGTTCAACTCAAAAATGTGGATTTTGGCTTTCACTGCCAACCTTGGCCTTAATTTGTTTTATGAATTTTAAAAATTTATAATTTCTTTACTATTTTATGTTATTTGTTTCATGCTATGTAGTTTTCTTTGTAAAGTGAAGCAGAATTCATTGGATTATATTAATTTTTTTTCTCCAATATTCACTTCACTGTTTAAATCAGAGTTTGAATCATATACGAAGCTGTAGTTACTTGATTTTATCAGCTAATATCAATTTTTCTGATATTATGTAATGTCTGTTACAAATGTCGTGGTCATTTGAGACTAACAAATCTCTTTGCAGATCTGCAGTTTGCTGAGAGGAGGTATAGCAGAACGAGGCGGTGTTAGAGTTGGTCATAGGATCATTGAGATAAACAACCAAAGTGTAGTGGCTGTACCCCATGAGAAAATTGTAACTTTGCTTGCCAGCTCAGTTGGGGAGGTAAAAAAAAAAATGTTTCTTTAAAGTTGTTCTTTTTTGCAGAAAAAATGGCAATTTGAAGTTACGAAGTAACTGCTATCTGCTATGTGACTCATTTGGTCATTTATTCATTCATTAGTTTGTTGGTTTGTTTGTTTTTGTTGATCCATTCATTGTTTCATTCATTCATTCCTCCATTCACAAATTTATTTATTGATCTATTTATTATTATTATTATTTTATTATTTATTGTTTTCTTTCGCGTTTTTGTTGTAATTGAGACAGAGAGAAATAATATTGAAAATGTGTGAGTAGTTGTGAAGGATCAACGATTAAATCTGTTTGCTTCAGACAATATACAAATCATATTTGGTAAATCCATTGTTTTTTTCTGTTAGAACTCTTATGTTTTTAAAAATGTTTTTTTTTTGTTGTTTTTTTGCTTTTTGTTTTTTTTATTTTAATATCCATATGATTTGTTAAATCGGCACTATCTCATATTCTGATGTAAGATGTGTATTTTCTTGTTTCTGCATTTTTCTTAAATCCAGTAGAGATGTAAAGATGACAGGCATTAATATTTATTTTAGTATCTGAGGTTAAGCAATATTTTAATCCAAATTATATCAGTCTCTACTAGAGTCACATCTTAAATCTTCATAATTTATATGACTTCCAATTTGAAGTGCTGTATAATAAAGTGGGATATTCACCGCTATGCCTGCCTATGATTGAAACCCATTTGTGCTGTTCTGTGCTACAGATCCACATGAAGACTATGCCGACGTCTATATTTCGCCTTCTGACTGGCCAGGATGTGCCTCACTATTTGTAGCCATGGCTGGGGAATACAGAGAAGGCCAGCAAGTTATCAACAGCTTCATATGACAAGTGCGCCTACATGAAGACAGAGTCGATGGCCAGGTGCCAAAAGGCTCTTCAGCTGGCGTGAATAACGTTGAAACTCATAGGTTGTGTCAGGGCAGACAGAATGGTCATGCAGAGAGTAATGGATTTATGTATAGCAATAGTATTGCTGCTCATATACATGCAATAGTTCTCAGAGAGAATTGAAATTTAAGAGTGGTGGGTGTTGTAAGTGCATATTTAAGACTGAAAGTTAAGTTCATTTGCTTTGAATCAGCCATCCAGACTGATCAGTGTTATAAAATTTATCAGATATATGTAATTGAGGGCAAATGATATTCTTAAGATAACCAAGTTAAGATAATGGAGTACACAAAATGAGAAGTTCAAAATTAAGAAATTTGAACATTTGCTATGATCTTTGACAATGTGATTATAAGAGTAATACTATTTCCCTAAAATATGATCACAATTATTTAAAAATCATTAATGACCAGCTCTCAAGACCGCCAAAAAATATTGCAAGTTCTGATTTCAGATGACATCTTAGCATAGCATTTATCACATCTTCATTCCAGACTGTTCAAAGTTACTGTGTTCACTATACTCTTAACATTTCCATCCTCTGATCTTGCTAGTCTGCATTATGGGATATAATGAATGTAGTGGGATCTCATTTTATATCTTATGTATACAATCTGTTGGAAGCTGGCTTGTTTCATATATGTTCTTGGAACATGCTATCAAGCTTTAATACTTTCAAACGTGATTTAAGTTTGTGCATAAATTGTAATATACTCCATTTTTGTTCATTTTCATTGGATGTCATTGGCGTCGTTTATGGTGTACATGTATAATCCGTAATTAACATTTTTGGATCACTTTGCTACTGTGCTGAGGTTGTTTGAATGTATGCGGCAGAAATGAATAATGGTCCCATGTAAAAGTAAAACTAAGACTACGTAACTCATTCACTGCTGAGCAAAATTTTCTTGTCTCCACTGCTGTGCTGACCATTTTTTCGGTAAATATAGAAATTTAGGTAGGTTTAGGAGAAAAACTATATATATAAAATAGAACATTTGACCTATTGTCATTTTTTTTGTGTGTGCTTAAGGCTCGTGAATAAATATTGTAACTTGCTATTATATATTTTTGTGTGCTGTGCAATGTTATGTTTAGGTTTTCTTTGGTGAAAAGTAAAGAGAAAGGAAAAAATTACCTAAGCTATATCTAGATCTAAATCTTGGCCCATTCCACTGTCACTAGATCTAGATTCGAGATATATCACTCAAAACAAATTAGTATCCTCTTCATTATCAGAATCAAGCATAAACTGCAATACTTTGGTGCATTAGAAGGGTTTCAATAGGTTGATGATTCCAAACAAACAAAAAAAAAAAAAACAGTTGTCTTAATACTTCAAAAACACTTTACAAACTGACTCAGAAATCTCCAGATATGCTGGGGGGGG
>JBCAUA010202715.1:2389-21146 GCA_038406235.1 Peronia verruculata | reverse complement strand
CATCCATCCATTCATTCATCCATCCATCCATCCATCCATCCATCCATCCATCCATCCTTCCATTCATACATCCATCCATCCATCCATCCATCCACCTATCCATCCATCCATCTATCCATTTATTCATCCATCCATTTATCCATCCATCCATCCCTCCATCCATCCATCCAACCGTCCATCCACACCCACCAGCCAGGAAAGCCTCAGTGTCAGCTATCAAAGGTTTAACATCGCTGTTGTGCCGGACCAGCCTGTGAGTTTTCACTTTGCCCTCAAAAACAGCCGAGGGTAACAGACCCAGCCGGACTGTGGCCAGCAAACGGCGCATGTGCATCTTCCTGGACGGTAGAGAAATCTCAACGTTAAACATCGTCTGGCGTCCAAATAACAAATTAGAGTTCAGAACACAAAAAGATCGAGTCAATCTTCCTTTCTACTTTCTTCTTTCTGTTTTTCACTGGAAAATGTTCTATATTTGAAGAACGAAGAATTTTATTGTTTAATATCATTCTAACTACAGTCCATAAGTTTTGATCTCAGCCTTCACGTCTATACCCTAAAAGATCAAACGGGACAGCCACGGTTTTCCAAAGCAATGGTTTGAATCAATACTGTCAACAAATAATACACCACAGTACCCTCACCCCTGCCCTGCCAGCAGTTCTGGATCTTCATTTTGTTTGCTCATCTCTGTGTTAACTAAAGTGAACTTAGTGGGCCATTGAAAGCCCAACCTTATAAAAGCTGTTGAAATTGTGTGTTCTGCCGGACATAAGTTGTATTAGATAGACCGACACCTTGGACACAATTTCTCAGAACTGGCCTCGTTGTTGCCTTAACCGTGAAGGGGTTAAGAAACAAATATATTTTCCTCCACTAGTAAAAAAAAAAAAAAATGTAATGATTCTGCCCCCTGGACTTCTTTTGATTCTTCCTCACTATTCCTCTCTTGTCTGACGATTTAAAAATATAAATAAATAAATAAAAAATTGTGACATGTCATTTCCCATCCTTCATGTGAGAAGACAATCATTTTTGCCCAGTACACAACTGTTGTGTTGGCCTCCTCTTCTCTACCTCTTTCCCTCACTCTATAGCTGGGATTTCCAGCCAGTGATCAAGGCTTGGGATCGCCAGGCCTTGGCAGAGAGATCTCACAACACTGCTACAACTGGCTGGGGATAGCATTCATTTCAACTTATCAGGTGCATTTAGTATGCTCTTATATACACTTTTTTCTCAGTGTTTGTTTCCCTCTCCATCACAGAACATCAAATATAATTAAACCTACTGATACTACGTTGGATTTCAGGCTTTTGGATAAGGGGTCGCAAGAGTAAAAATGTTAGAAAACTCGAATCTATACGGTAAGTAACTTCTCAAACTGGAGATAGTCTTGTTGTACACACAGCCTGACTCAAACACAGACGCTCAACACCACCATAGCGACGTGTAGTACTACCATCAGGAGCAGCACTGCCTTACCTGTGAGGACTGTAGTCCACCCAACGACACACAGCATCAAACACGTACTCCTCACAGCTGACGTTGAGCTGGTCTGAAGACAGCAGGTTGCACACCTGGAGATACACTCAGAGGGTATTGTGTGGTAGATAGAGAACTGGTCATGGCTATCAGTTATTTCTCCATCTGGCCATTTTTCTCTCCATCCATCCCATCCATCCATCCATTCATCCAGTCTTCCATCCAGCCAGTCATCTGTGCATCCAGCCATCCACCCATCCATCCACCCCATCCATCCATCCATCCATCCATCCATCCATCCATCCATCCATCCATCCATCCATCTATCCATCCAGCCATCCAGCCATCCATCCACCCCATCCTTTTATCCATCCATCCATCCATCCATCCATCCATCCATCCATCCATCCATCTATCCATCCATCCTAAAATATTAGTGTGTATAACAAGCTCACCATCTCCAAGGAGAGTTGCAAAAATTCATTACTAGACAGGTAGATGTGGCCGAAATTTTTCAGTGTGTACCGCAGCGCTGATTTCTCCAGCCCTTTGCAGTTGTGAGCCTGTCGGAAGATGAGTGCCTGATTATCATTAGAGGCATACAACAACTTCGCGATCACGATCACAGCCAGTGGGCTTTGCACTGCTATCTTTGCAGGTAACACCATCACCACCGACCACCAACATCATTTTCTATAGTACAATTATTAACAATAACAGTTATATTTGCATGGACCGAAACTAGTTTTGACAAACCACCACAACAACGACGACGACGACGACGACAACAACAACAACGACAACAAGAACAACAACGACAACAACAACGACAACAACTATAACACCATCTTAAACAAGAAAATGACTATCATCACTACCATTGCCGCCATCAATACCAACAACAACAGCAACAATAACCATAAAATGAAGTCACCAGCAGTTTTTCCCCTTTCCCTTCCGCCTTCCTCCGCCCCCCCCCAGCCCCCTCGTCCACGCCTTTTTATTCCGCTTCAGTACTGACGTCCTTTAACAAAACATTTCTTTTTTTCATCACATTTAGATATTTCCCCGTTCTTCCATGGAACATTTCTGGACATTGTTCAGCATATGTTAAAAAAAAGACCACAAAACTAAACGTTCATCTTCTCGGAATACAAACTTCACGGAAAAGACAATGCTGCACTTGAGGGCAGAGCGGTGTACCTGAGCAAATCTGAGGATGCCGATGCAGTTGTCGTGGGTGAGATTTCTGTGCAGGTATTCACAGCACAGCTTCATCAGCCCGATGACGTGGTACTGGTCAGCCAGGGGCAGCAGCAGCTCGATATTCTCAGGGGTCAAGCGGGCAGTGCGTGTGTAAGCAAAGTCGATCAACAATCGGACAGCTTCGGCCGACAGGCCTGGGATTATCACCTCTCGCTTCTTGGTGCTGGTGGTTGAGGGGGGGGTGTGGAGGGGGCGGGGAGGATGGATAGATGGACAAATAAGTAGGAGGATGAATGGACGAATGGGTAGATGAACGGATGATGGATGAATGGATGGATGGATGGATGGATGGATGGATGGATCGATGGGTAGATGGATGGATGGATAGGTGGATGGATGGACGTTTAGGTGGATGGATTAATATTATTATGTGGATGTATGGATGCATGGATTGATAGATAATTGGATGAGTGAATGGATGGATGGATACATTGATGGATAGAATCCACGGTGAATGGGTGGTGAATGGATGGATGGATGGATGGATTGAAACTACCGATGGATGGATGAATAGATGGAAGGATGGACGGATGGATAAGTGGATGAATGGATTAATGGATGGATAGGTGGATGGCAGGAAAGTGACGGATACGTTGGATGCATAGATGGATCGATGTATAGGTCAATGGATGAATATGTGGATGTATGGATGCATGGATGATAAATGGATGAAAAATGGATGCATGGTTGATGGATGGATGGATAGACTAGTGGATGGAAACTATGGATAAATGGAAGGATGGATTGGTGGGTGGATGGCTGGATGATGAATGTATGGATGATGGATGGATGGATTGATGGATAGATGGATGGGGATGGATGGATGGATCGCTGATAAGGTCACCTGAAGGCCTGGCTTGTGAAGAGTGTCTTGAAGTACGGACTGCAGGCCGACATGATGTTCCGGTGAATTGGGTAGGATTGGTTCTTCACCTGGGATAGGTCATATTTTACTTCAACATTAGTTTCTGAGTGGCAAGATATGAATGAGATTGGAGCCACAGGTGATAATAACATGCCCATTAGACAGAAAGAAAGAAAGAAAGAGAGAGAGAGAGAGAGAGAGAGAGAGAGAGAGGGAGAGAGAATTTGGAGGACTGGAATAACAAAGATACAGGATGAGAAATCGGTCAGTGTGAGAACAGTGTAGTTGAGGTTGTTAGTGAAGAAGTGTTGGTACTGGATGCCTGTGATGGCTTAGAATATGAGCTGGGCACCAAATGATGATGGCGATTAGATTATGAAAGTGATTATAGATGAATAGATATTCTAAGGAGTGGATGGATAGATGGATGAATGGATGGATGGATAGATGGATGTATGGATGGAAATATGGATGGATGAATGAATAGCTATCTGGATGGATGGATGGATAGATAATTATTTTGTCTGTCCGATGGATGAATGAATGAATGAATGGATGGATGGATGGATGCATGGATGAATGGATGGACAGATGAATGGATGAATAGGTGAATGAAGGGAAGGATGGATGGATGATTAGATGTCTTAATGGAGGTATGAATGGATGGATTGATGGATGGATAAATGAATGAATGAATGAATGAATGGATAGGTGGATGGACGGATGGATGGATAGCTGTGTGTCTGTCTTGATAGATGGATCAATAAATGGATTGATAGACGGATATATGGCTCTCTGCTCGTCTGTCTGGCTGGATAGTTGGATGAATGGAATTATGGATGGATGGATGGATGGATGGATAGATGGAATGAGGGATAAATTGATGGACAGATGAAATAATGGATCCATGGATGGATGAATGGGTGTATAGGTAGCTGTCTGCTGCACGTCTCTCTGTCTGGATGAATCATTGAATGTATGGATGGATGAATGGGTGGATGGATAGATGGATGGATGGATGGATGGATGGATGGATGGATAGATAGATGGATGGACGGACGGACTGATGGATATGGAGATTCCTTACTCTTATAACGGCGTCACAAAATTTCCCAGACTGCCTGAGTTCTGCTAGAATACCAAAGAGAGCATCGCCATTCCTGTAGGTGCCATCGCCTCCAGACTCCAGGTCTACCTCCTCGATGTCCATCTCCATCTTGTCCTTCTACCTGCTGCTGTTTCGCAAATATTGTTTCGTTTCCTTTTTGATGGTGATGATACTTTTATGTTACCCGCCTGTTTCTCCTTATTTCGTTGATTTGTTCCGACAACTTCATAATTTTTCGTTGTTTATCTCAATTGTTCTTTGATGGCCTGCTTATGTTGTCTTCTAGGATGTTGACGTCATTATCTCCTAAATCAAAAAGTAAGTGACAGAGATTGTGATTTTATGAGATTTTCTGCCTGTCCATATGTTGACACTCAGTCTGTCTGTCTCTGTTTTTCTGTCAGTTTCACTGTCTGTCTGTCTGTCTTATTTGTCTGTCCGTTTGTTTAGTGGACAGTTACCTGTTTGTTTATCTGTCTATCTTATTGTCCCTTGTCTGACATCTTATCTGTCAGTCTGTCTGTCTGTCAGTCAGTCTGTCTTACTATCTGTCTGTCTGTCAGTCAGTCTGTCTGTCTGTCTGTCAGTCAGTCTGTCTGTCTTACTATCTGTCTGTCTGTCAGTCTGTCTGTCTGTCAGTCTGTCTGTCTGTCTGTCAGTCTGTCTGTCTGTCTGTCTGTCTTACTATCTGTCTGTCAGTCTGTCTGTCTTACTATCTGTTTGTCAGTCAGTCTGTCTGTCTGTCTGTCTTACTATCTGTCTGTCTGTCAGTCTGTCAGTCTGTCTGTCTGTCAGTCTGTCTGTCTGTCTGTCTGCATGTCTGCCTGTATCTCCTTTCTAACTTATGTTTGACTGCCTGGCTATTTCTCTGCTCGCTTACTTTGTCAGTCTGTCTTACTGACTGATTACGTGCATGAACATCAGTATGTCTGTCAGTGTATCTGTTTGTCTGTCTAACGGGAGATCGTCGTGACCCGCAGCGCTGTGTAACTTCTTTAGCGAGACAAGAAAGGGATTGATCAAAAAGCGTGAAGAAGAAAAAAAAAAAAAAATATCCGAGTCTTCTTCTGGACGTTTTGCTTTAAACATACACCATGAAAAAGTTTAAAAAAATAATAATAATACGATATAGATCTATATATTAAAAAAAAAAAAAAAGTTTCTCTCTTATGGTTATAATTTTATTATTATTATTTTTCAGTCTTTCAAATGACAAGAAGTAAAGAGATTTTTCCTTCTTTACATCGCTTGCTCAACACCTCTTGTCTGGTAAAGGAAAGTAATAGGACTGAGCATAGCCATCTTCTACTGTCTGTCTGTCTTGTCTCGCCGTCTATTCGACCACTCATCAGTCTGGTCATTCTCTCTATCCTGTCAGTTCCATCTTTGTGTTGCCCCACACTGTCACTGTCCTGGGTTCATATTACTAAAATTAACAACATTGTTTGTTTGTTTGTTTGTTTGTGTTGGAGTTCAACGACACATCAGCACGATCACGGCTATATTGTGTCAAACACAGTAAGCTACGTTTACACGTCAAGAAGAAGTGAGGAAAGAGAGCGGGACAGAAGACAGGAGCAAGGAGAGAGAGAGAGAGAGAGAGAGAGAGAGAGAGAGAGAGGGAGAGAGAGAGGAGATGTCACTCCGGGAATGTCGAGGATGGCACTCCATGGGAGACATCCCACCGATGACCGGCTTTCACCGCCTGCAGGTGGGAGCAAAGAAGCTACATATAAACCCGGGGCCTCCGCGGGTGGTATAACAACACTTGCTGCTACCTCACCGATGTTTGATTTACTCACATACGTAATTAAGTCTGCTGAGTCAAATAGATTACTCTTCTCCATGCATGATGTCTGCTTTTTAGTTTAGATCATTCGATGTTCGACTCAGCTTTTCGCTTCCTCCACAGCCTTGGCGGATGTGACGTCACTGGTGGAGCTCACTGCACACATATTTGTGACGTGGAACTCACATAGTTTATGTTGGACAAAGTCACGAGTAAAAATATGTTATTAAATTAAGTACAAAACGAAAGATTGGAACGCTGTGATTGAGAGGTTGAGAGGACCGGCCCTGACTCTTCAAAACATCGTGAAATTCTTTACGGGTTTGAAAATATCTGACAATAGGAAAGATTGGAATGGACAACAAATTGCCTACTCTTTTTCCTGTGATTCTACTGTCCCCTGTCTCCTTGGGTTGGGAAGCCTGACATCTACCCTTCTCAGGTAAGGTCGAATATTTTTGGGAGGTATCTTGCGTATGCTAAGCACGTTAAAGAACCCTTAGCAGTTAAAAATCGGATGAAGAGTTGGCGGAGACACCATTGTCGGGGCAAAATTTTTAATCCCAAATTTCTTATGGACAAACTGGACTGATGTTTAATATGTAAATATTAGTACTTATAGTATTAAAAAGCTGCACCTTTTATGCACAACAACAACAAAACAACAACAACAACAACAACAACAATAACAACAACAACAACAACAACAACAACAACAACAACATCAACAAATGGTTGATTAGACGATGGAAAATGGATGGTAAATAATAGGAATAAAGGGAAGGAAGGAGAAGAGGAAAAAGGAAAAGGAGAAGAAGGAGAATAAGGAAGAAAACAAAAATAATAAAAAAAAAAAAAGAAAAAAGAGAGAAATGAAAAAAAGAAAAAAAAATAAGAAAAGAAAAGAAAGAAAGGAAAAAAAATTGGAAAAAGGGAAAGAAAAATCAAAAGAGACATATGTAAAGTGAAAGAAGAAAAAAGAACGAATAAAGAAAAAAGAGAGAAAAAAGACAGAGAGGACGTGGGCGTAGCTAGAGAAAGAAGAAGAGTTGAACGACAAGGAAGAAGAGACTAACATGATGAGAAATTCAGTAGTCTTGACAGTCTGGTGCCCCTGGTGGTATTTCAACATTTGTTAGTTGTTTACAATCACTTTTAGTAGTTAACCGTCATTTTCTTTCTTTCTTTCTTTCTTTCTTTCTTTCTTTCTTTCTTTCTTTCGTTCTTTCTTTCTCTGTCTCTCATTCTTTCTTTCTTTCTTTCTTTCTTATTAAATGTAGATGCTTGCAGATGTTGGAAACTGGTGGGGTATAAGGTACAAAACGTGAAAGAAAAGCTGACTCACAATAAAGTAGGCCCTATATGCATGTCCATAAGTAACTAGTAAATTAAAGTGTAAAAATAAAACTGCTGAATGCACGGTATTTTATTTATTACATAAGTGCACTGTTTATCAGTCCTCTGACAAAGGCACCAACTAACTGTTAGCCCTATTGATTGAGAATGTAAAGCATTCAGTAAATTATGTTAACTAAGTTCGCTATTTAATTAGGCTTTATTCGTAATATCAACACTTTCAGTGAATACGGTTACTTATGGGCACGCCTGTGTGTATAATTAATATCTACTTACTTTTTTTACACCAACAATCAAAAGAACGGAATGTGGCAAAAAATCTTTGAAGGGGAGAACAGTGAGATTATAAAACGATCTAGATCTAATAATGTTCAGATTATTTGCTACATAATGTTGTCGTAGACAAAACAAAGAAATTATGTTTGTACAATAAATGAACTCTTCTGTCGATGAAGATTATAAGCTCTACGTTCTATTGATTAAAAAAGTAGAACGGCGTCTTTGTTTACAGAGAAATGGCAAAAGTTTAACTTCAGCAGCAATCAATAGCAAAGTAGTTGCTGTGCCTCGGTTAAATATCAGAGTGATTTCTAGACTCTATGTCGTCAGGTTGAAGATACTAGTTGCACATGTGTGAATGGTGCCATTGTATAAAAAAAATAGTTGCTATTTGCTCATCATTTTCCACTTTAACCGAAATGCATGCCAGCTAACGGATCAAATTTATGTCGAATGAAAGTAGCGGCGTTCGACTTCAGTTCAAACTGGTGGTCGTTGATTTCTCTTGTAGAACTGGAGTAAATGTCTAAAAAAGAGAGAAATCTTATAATATAGCTGTGCATCAGATTCAAATTTTATTAGCAGATTATCACAGAGAAGCATCAACATTGCTCCGGCTGTGAAAATCAGAGCTCTTGGCTTACTACGGTTGTGATAGATCCAGATCTAGGCCCTAGATTCTAGATCTAGCTAGGTCTATCAACTCGATTTTCACCACAGTACAAGATCAGAGAATAGAGATAGATAGAGATCTCTGTCTACATCTAATATTGATGTCGAGGCCCTCAGT
Source organism: Peronia verruculata (assembly GCA_038406235.1). NCBI lineage: Eukaryota > Metazoa > Mollusca > Gastropoda > Systellommatophora > Onchidiidae > Peronia > Peronia verruculata. The sequence continues at coordinate 12,208 of JBCAUA010202715.1, read as the reverse complement.
AAAAGGTAGGCCAATTCTACGTTCATTTTATGTTACCCTTTTCACATTAGACTTGAAAGGAATGTAAAGTTGTGTAAACTTTACCACTCTGGACTAGGCTAGTGGTGTTAAGAAGGTCAAGACCTATTCTAGAATGTTGCGTCTAGATATATAGGTCCTAGTCTAGATTTGCAGAATTGAATCCCAGATTTGGCCAACACAGCCATCGTCCTTAGAGCTGAATTATTTCACCATCCTGCTGAAATCAAAATTAAGATATATGTCATGTTATCACCTCACCTTTCACAAATCAAAAGTTCACAAAATTAATGCAGAAAGCCTCATAATAATGTTGTGAACATCATTGAACTGTCAGAAAAGTTAATATGAATCTGTAATCTCATGCAGTGATGGAGGCTTAAATTTTCAGTTGTCTAAAGTTAAAATGACAGGAATAGATCTGTTATTTGTGTACTTTAATGTTGTCAGACACATTTAAACATCACCACAAAATTGTTTTTATGGCATCTTCCCATATACTCGATAAAATACTTGCATCTCATGCTCAATACCATGTCTGGTAACTCTTGCATGATTTCTTGAGACTAACTGAACATTCAGCCGCGAGTCACATTTATCAAACATTAGCATTTAAACCATTTCAGTCATTCTCCTGTAACTATTAATTTAACTATGTTTTCCACCAATTTTTGCAAATCTGAGTTATTTTTCAATATATTTATATGTTTTTCATTATTTTTCACAATTGCCTGCTTGCTCTCACAGTATAGGAAGTGATTTTGTTCATTCTGTTATTGTGTTACAGTGGAGATACAAATGAGCACAACAATTCAACACCAGGATTGTTCTTGTTGCACTCATCATTTTATTATGTGTGTTCTGAGGCAGCTCCTTGTGTAACTGATAATATTTTAATGTGACTGTCATGAGCATCAGTTTGATTGTTTGCTCTTCTTTTTTTTTTGCTGGACCCGTTTGCTCATCATCTCTGATTCTCTCTAAGCTTTTAGACCATCTTGCTATACAGCAAAGTCTGAAATTCCTAGTGTTTGATAATCTCAACCAATTTTAATTTTTGATTTAGAGCAAAATAAAAGACAACTCTGTATGAAACACTATTGCGATTAGAGTTTGTGGTATGATCTGTAGCCTACATAATTGACAGTCAGACTGAGGCAGAGATCCCCCCACATCAATTTCATCTAATTCTGCCAGTCAAAGTCAAAATTTTTCCTCAAACTGCAGTCGTTATGGCCATTGACTTGATCCTGCAGCCAACAGTCTTTGTGATTATGTCATCAAAGTAAATATCCTTGCCAGAATGAATAAAGCGGTCCTGTTCATTTTCTCTATTTCAATAACAATTTATGTCCTTTGGCCTGCATGTAAGAGAAATATCATCATGACATGCCTTTCTCCCAGTTGTCTGGCTGCTCAAGGAAAAAAAAAAAATGAGTGGTGTAGGATAATGAATGCTTGAGCAAAACCAAAACTGCAGTGTGATCCACTCATAGTCATGTTGGTGAAGGAGAGAGAATAGTATTATAGAGCTGTACAAATGTGTACAGAATGAATTGTTTGTTGGGACAGAAAAGGCTGGAAGCGAAGGGAGATAAGCATGGAATTCTGAAAAAAAATAAGTTGTTCCCCCTGTAATGACTGTAAAAGAAAGGATTTGAACCAGGGACTGCAGCATGGAAATTATTTCTTAGAAACTGTAGGAGATTTTGTAACCACTTTGTGTTTCTCATTCTCACACACCACATTATCTCCTGGTGATGGGGAAAGACCGCCAGGGACATTAATTATTGTTTTTTCCAAGTTAAGAAACCACATTTGTCTCTGAGCTCTCTCGGTGTATTATTCTCTCCATTACTGTCCCTCCTCCCACCCCCCCACCACCATCACCACCACACACACACACCACTGTCTCAGTTTTGGTTTGTGTCCTCACTGCATACGCACGTGCCATTCCATGCGCTTGGATATTCTGCAAACTTGTACCCGTTCATAGCGAAGAGATCAAAAGCGCTCGTTCGTAACGTACCCCCCCCTTTTTTTTTCTGTGTTTACGGCAAAGTGCATATAAGTGGAGTTGTGTTTGCCAGCAAATGTGTAGATCTAGTCATAACATGGAGCTCTGACTGTGGAGCCAGGGAGAGAGACGAGTCAAACATCAGAGTGAGAAATGTTGTGTGAACAGACAGATAAGCACGGCCTGAACGCGCTCACCACAGATGGGAAATCACTGCAAAAGCACGACCGTTGGCAAACAATGTCCTCATAGCACACACACACACACACACACGCACACATAGTCATAAAGTCACGGCGCAGAGTCTAAAATCGGCAACATTGTGGTATAAATGTCGGATTAGTTTGTCTAGGCTGGTGTTGTTTATGGTGAGAAAGGATTGTCCGGGGTGGGTTGGGGGGGGCGGGATGAAGTGGAGATAAGCTTTAATAACACGCCATTATCTCATGAAATTACGAAAGGGGAGGAGGGGGAAATCAAGATAATGTCCTTTCCTGAGCTAGCAGGCAGAATAATCAAATGTAATGTGCCGGTGGTGGATGATTGTGAAGAGAAAAGAAAAGACCAAACTACACGTTTCCCTTTTTTTTTCTGCTGGACTGAAGGACATGTATTTGAAAAAAAAAAAAAAAAAGAGAATTTTCACTTTTCATAATATATTAACGTGTCAGTCTTGTTGTATAGGCTTGTACTGTGTAATGTGTGGAATTATTCTGTCATGCAAGATTTTGATGGCTAGTCAATATGGAGGCTGGCGGGAGGAGGGAGATAACTCTCTGTGAGCTGACGGGAAAGGAGGAATCGCTCGATCTCTGCACGGTGACTTCCCCTGACAAATGGAGTTGCTATGGGAGGCAAACGAAGGAAAATTCAGGACAGTTTCTGCTGACAAAATTCTAGTCTGGAAAACAAATCTGAAATCCTTTACTCTGCTTGTTCTGTTATTATTATTTTTTTTCTGATTTATGAGGATAATCTATGCTTGACGGCTGCAGATGACTTCTATCTTGATTCTTTTACCCTGTCTCCTGGATTGTTGACAGCAAAGTAGAGACCTGGAGTCTGTGAGTTATGAATGTGTGAGAATTTACGATATCTCATCTCTCTCTCTCTCTCTCTCTCTCTAACTACTGTAGATGATGAGATTTTGATTTAGCGCAGTGAGAATGGAGACAAACGGAATAAAAATAAACTGACATTTTAGAATTGAGTTTCTATGCTCACTGTGGCGTTTTAAGCCAAGTTTGAATGAACAGGGAACAGAGGTAATGAGAGGGTTAGAGAGTAGAAAGGAACGAGAGAGAAAGAGAGTGAGGAGGGGAGAGAGATGGAATGAGTTTGGAGGAGGGGGGAAAGAGAAGGGAGCTATCAGTTCAAAGCTGTATGTGTGTGTGTGTATGTGTGTGTGTGTGTGTGTGTAACAACGTCGATATGAGGGGAAATCCCAATGTCTATGTGTGAGTGAATGTTGTGAGGGATGGTCTGCACGTGGGCTCATGAGGGTGGCGCTCACTACACGGTCTGAGTTAGTGAGTGAGTGAGTGGGTGTGTGGGTGAGTGAGTGGGTGTGTGGGTAGGTACATGTGCGTAGAGACAAGGATTGTTCTTTTGCAGCTGTACCACCGCACCTGTATGTGTGCAGCAGGAGTGCAAATTGTTCAAGTTATATTCTTTTTGTTGTTGTTCTTTAAAAAATCTTTTTTCAAGCCTCCCAATCCAAAAATTAAGATTATCTCCGCTTTAAGTGGCTGCCGGTTTGTGGGTGTGTGTATGTGTATGTGAGAATTTTTATGGGTAGAAATATGGAATGTGGCAATTTTGCCCGGACGGTGGCATGTCCTCCTACTCTACGTCGTTGTGTTCAAGCGAGCATGCACAACATACACATGTGATTTCCGAAATATAATATTCGTCCTTAACTTACCTGATAAGACTAGACGTCGGACTTCCCTACCCAGAGGAAGCCGTGACCCTTGAATCGTCTTCGAATTTCCCCATTCCCTGGCGGCAGATCAGAGACTCGAACCCACAGCCTCACAATGGGAACTTTTCGCCGAGTAGCAGACACCAAACCACATGGCCATTGTGGTTTCCTTTTCATGTCGTATCGATAATGCGCCTCTCTGAAATACTTCCTCCACTGTCACTTTCTCAAACGTTACTTATTGTTTCTCAAAATTTCGTTACTTTGCTTGAAGTCTGGACTAACAGTTGGTTTCTGATCTTTTTATTATGCTAAGTAAAGACTGTTCGAACAAACCATGACAGTGAAATTTGTCCCAGCCCTACATTTGAACCATTTCGTTTGGAAAGCCGTTCTGGGTCTTGTGTTTAAAGGGTTAAGTTCAAGTTGATGTGCAGTGTTTGTATGGAGAGGGAAGAAATTCTTGTGGTTCATGTTCGGCACAGAGTGAGTTGTGTATGTGCGTTAACTCACAGATAGTGTAGATCGTGTGGATGACGGAACAAGGGTAAGAAACATTCGCTCATTCTTGTGAGATGGAGATAGTCAGAGAGGAAGAAACACTGTAAGGACGAATGAAAGTGAGAGAGAGGAGGAAGAAAAAGTTTGAGAATCAATGCATGAATCAGCTGGTAGCAGTTACTCATTTCGGATATGCCATGTTAGAGAGAACGATTTGGGGTCTGGGAAGGGGTGGGGGAGGGGGGTTACATTCAAGGTCAAGATGTACATTATTTTGTTGGTCGTTAAGTTAGTGCATAATTCTTTGCTCTCTCTCTCTCTCTCTCTCTGTCTCTCCCTCTATGAGCTCTCTCTCTCTCCCCTTAACTGTTTTTCTGTCTCTTTGGTTCTCTCTGTATGTATGTTTTTTTTTCTCTCTCTCTCTGTCTCTCTCCCTCTCCGTTTGTCTTTCAATGTCTGTTTCTCTCACTCTCCCTGTTTCTCCGCCTCTTTGTCTGGTTTTATCACTCTTTCTCTTTCTCTCTCTCTGTCTCTCTCTCTCTCTCCTTCTCTCTTTCTCTTTCAGTATCTCTCTCCATCCCTGTATCCCTGTACATCCCTGTGTCTTTTCTCTCTGAACAGCTGTGAGAGCGAGGAAATTTACGGCGAGGCGAAACATCGCGCCCATGTGCTGGTAGTCTGAGAGCTAGTGTGGGTGGGGGGGGGGGGGGAGATGAAACATTAGAGGAAGATGTGAAGGAAAAGTAGGCGTACACTGGGGGTCCAGCGCTAACTGGGTCACTGTGTCAGTGTCAAGGTCATTGGCTCAAATGCAGCTATTGACATACATTATCGGCCGGCTGTCGATCTCTGGTTTGGTCCACATGGTCCGACAGACAGTGAGTCAGACATGGAATCACGTGATATAGATACACACTTACACTCATTGACAAGCATATCCATCCATCCATCCATCCCCATCCATCCATTCATCCATCCCCGTCCATCCATCCATCCCCATCCATCCATCCATCCATCCATCCATCCATCCATCCCCATCCATCCATCCCCATCCATCCATCCCCATCCATCCATCCATCCATCCCCATCCATCCATCCATCCATCCATCCATCCATCCATGTCTTGAATAGATCGAACGTTGGATTTACATAATATATTATTACATAATTGTGTTGGCTGGAACAGCAAAACTAAACCCTCAGTCCACTGTGTTATAAGTCAACACAAAAAATAGCCAGCACTTTCCAATCTGTGTGCCGGCTGTGGGGTTTGGTGCAGTCTAGATCTCCAGTTTGTCAGGTTCTTAACCTGCATCAAACAGCCCCGCCATGTTGGCTACTTTTGCTCGTTCCAATTTCCACGTAATTATTTACATTGACAATTTCCTTTCTGTCAGCTCTTCACCCATTCACCCAGTCCAACACTTGTCTTACTGTTTTAGCCACATCTCAGTCTCAGTGCCAGCTTCCTTCCTCAATTCCGACAGTTTCCGACCTGCTGACGTCACGGGAAATGAACTTCCGAGAGCCAGAACGCTTCCGGTTTCCGAGAGCTCTCTCTCTCCCCCCCCCCCCCCCCTGTGTCTCTACTACGTGTCTGGAATCTTTCTCACTCCGATTTATATCATCATCGAGGAAAACTGTGATCTAAAATTTCATCTCTGAACATCGACATCGCTTCACTTTGTTGATTCATCAAACTCTTCATACTGTTTTTTTTTTTTTTTCCTTTTTTTTTTTTTTTTTTCAATGTATTTGATAAGTTGCCGGTGGACAGTTGTCTTTATTTTAAGACATTTTTGTAAAATGATAAATACTGTGATTTACATCCTGGTAACATCAAACATGTCTTGGTGCGATTTAAAAAGAACGTAAGTCCTTCCTTATTTTAATCGTTGTCTTGTTCTTTTTATGCGATAGATTTACTCTGACTAAGCGAAAGGCCGGAGATTCTCGCCTCTTTTTTAGCAAGGGATACAAACATTCCAATGTTCACAAGTTTGCCTCATTTTTAGCCCGCTGTTACGGTGGGAAGGATCTAGGACATGTGTGTCTAAAACTCTTCACTGTGAGCTTATTGGACTTAGATGTTCTCCAAATACTAGTGGAAGAGAGTAGTATTAATGATTCAATGACGTAGGAAAAAGTATGACGTATTTCCGGTGTGGGGTTTTTCCCAAAATCTTATGTTCTACTATTGTTGTGGGATTTCGTGCTGGAGCAATAACACACATACGTGAGTGTTTAATGTTTAGTAGGGAAAACAAATAGATTTCCCGAACTCTCTTTGGTCGACTATGAACTATTGAGCATCGCAGGAGATGAATTGACAGATGATATAGACAGCATCAGTGAGAGACAGTTGGTGCCGAGCGCTCGGTTCTCTGTTAGTAAGTGTTACTCTATCTCTATTTTTCGCGTTTTGAGAAAATTGCTGTTTTATGTTTAGCAAACTGTTTTTGTACATAGGAGATAGGACAAAGTAATTTTCAAAGTCTATTTGTGTGGGCAAGTGATAGGTGAAATAATTACATTTTATAGTAGATTTACTATCCCTCTTTCATACGACCTATATATCTTCCAATGGCCCAAAAGTGGAGATAGAACAACAAAGAAGTGAGCTCACCAGTTGTTTTCTTCTCAGGATGTCCGATCACCTTTCCTTGTCCGTCCTAACCTGGCTGACTCATTCATACTGAAGAATCTCACTGCTCCTTGTTCAGAATGAAATCAGTAAAACCAAGACCGGCTGCACCAAACGAAAGATGGGCCAGACTGCCCATTGTCCAGTCGTCCGTCCTGCCATCAAATCCAGAGGACATCCCATTTAATCTACTTTTATCTTTTAGCTTGCCCAAGACATGAAAAGAAAGGGGGGGGGGGGTGCAGAAGTATTAGATTCAGGCAATTTGGACCTGACGTTGTGGAAGGAACTCTTCAAAGATAATTGGAATGAAGTGCCCCCCGCCCCCCCCCCTCCTCCCTCCTTCCTCAGTCATACGATGACCAGAGAGTTTGTAATTGTTGTTGTTTACCCCGGGAAACACTGTCACTGTCACTGTCAGACAAGAGACGAACTGTCACTGACTGTCGTTATAAGTATGTGCCAGACGGAAATGGCATCACTTGTAAGTTGTTGAAGTGGATGAAGGAGGCTGACAGTTCTCAGGTCAGCGCAGGCAGGATGTGAACAAACAACACCATCATCACCACCACCACCACCAACAACAACAACAATAACTTAACCGTCCTTCTTTAACATGTACTTGCCTAAGTCAGACAGGCCAGCAGACTAAGCCAGACCTCTCCCCCCGTCTACACCAACGCAGAAATTTCAAAGTTGACATTCAACACTAATAGAGGTGTGTAGTGAGAGGACCATCACGGAGAACTATGAGTCCTCCCCCCCCCCCCCTATCTCCCAGCCCAGCTTATCTGTCACAGATCTACCCTGTAGTTTATGAACTATCGTGAAGATAAAACTTTATTGTGTCTGACACGAACTGGGGATTTGAACAGCTCATAATTATTGTATTCCCACTTGACATTCTGACTCATAGTCCATATCTTTCCAACATATATTTCTAGAACAGCCTGGTTACTCCCTCCCCCCCCCTCTCCATTCCCCTTCTCAGGCTCCTTTCCACCCTCCATAAAATAAACTCTGGCGGGGCGGGCGATGTCGATAAATCAAAGCAAAGGTTCCAACCCTGTGTCTGGGATGACTTGTCGGGTGTGACCTATCTTGGTGACCTATCTCCGTGACCTCTCTCTCTCTCTGACCTCTGGCGCTGTGACACCTCCAGCGGACCAACTGTCCTCTCAGGCTCGGAGCTCTACCTCTCGGTACACGTGCTCCACTTTGACAGCTTCAACCCTAAACATTGAGGGCCGTTCTGATCCTGTCTCCACTTCTGCCCCTCCTCTGGGTTTAATAATATGGTGATGTGGGTTTGAAGTTTATCGGGGAAGATGTAATGAGTTAAACGGCGACATATCACGTGACATTCTCAAAGCTATAGAAAGCAAAGATGTGTAGTAGGAGCCATCTAATCATGTAGAAGACTCGTCGGTGCCCCAGAATGTTATTGCCTACGTACAACATGAAACTGTTAGATGATAACAATATAAACCAGATGACTTGCTGCATGTTGACATTTTCTTTAAATATTTTTGTTGAGAGTAATTTAAATTTTAGTGCAACTGATATTAGAATGTTGAAATTATGGAGCCCTTGTCCAACTGATACAGGTTTGCTTCCTGACACTTCACCTAGTTCATCTGATGTCATAGCTGTGTGTCACCGCAGCCAGCAAATTGTTCCTCCCCTCTCTAACACGTCCACGTCAGTGTCTGTATGCTAATGGCTGACCTAAACAAGCGGTTGTTGTCGAGTCTGACCGTGTCCTGACTATTTGCTCCGTCCTTCAGTACGGTGTGTGATTTGCCGGCAACCTTCTCTGGCGCCATTTGGAACCAGTCGCTTTGTGCCGGCCATAGATGCTTGAAGTAAGAGAAAGAAAAGATTTATTCAGTGCTAAATGTTGAGGTTAAAGTGGGTCTGATTCTTACCCTAACTCTAACCCTAACCTTGAGTTGGGAGGTGTTTAGCGCTGCATTTTTTTTCTGATTGTGTCTTGTTGTATGAAAGGTTGGCTCAACCATACAAACTTCACTCCAACTTATTCCCCCCCCCCTTTTTTTTTCAAGTAGGGAAGATCTTTGAGTGTTTTAATCTTTAACAAACAAGGTAAGGATAAGGATGTGACAATGATGGTGAAGTGCAGAGAGGGAACACATGTGTGATGTCGATTGACTTGTTAAAGAGCCTGAAAATTGCCCTGGTAAGAAAACGCGTTGATAAATTGATGATCTTTTTCTCCACCCTCTCCTCTCATATTTTCTCCATCAAAGCCGAGCTCAGACTGAGGGATTTGCTCACACGGCAGTTTCCTCCTACTTACCGACTTCCTTCCTCAGGGGGAACAACTGCTCAACTTTACAAATCGCTCTTCAAAATGTCTACTCTACCCCTCCCCCCCCACCTCTCCACACCCCCTAATCATCTCCCCTGGCTACAAAGAAGAAAAACGAAAACATACACACACACACATACACACATTCGCAAGAACCTTCCAACACACACACAAGGCCCCAGATTCTAGCTTGTTTTCCAATCTTTGTAAGCGCAATTTTTTGTTTGTTGTTTTAGCAAAGGATTCACGCACATCAAATTTGTTTGCCGTCTTCCAGCCTGTGCGAGCGCTCATATCTCACAGATCAAACGTCGGAGCGGCCGCTGACGGGCTGATCGAGGGGGGGGGGGGGGGGGAAGAAACCCCAGGAAAAAAACCCTAAA
>JBCAUA010202606.1:7097-17435 GCA_038406235.1 Peronia verruculata | reverse complement strand
GGAAAAAAACCCTTTCCCCTTTGGAAGTTGCAAAAACAAACCCTCCCTTCCCCCCCCCCCCCCCCAAAAAAAACGGAGCCATTACGTGCCCAACAATGACATCAAACAGGCAAGAGTAATTAGAAAACAATACCGAGTGCAGAAAAGAATAACTGGAATTCCCGTAAAAAGATCGGAAATTTGAGAGATGAGTCATGCGTCTTGACAAAATTAAATCATGGCACTGACGCACAAAACGTCTGTGTTTTCTCATATAAGGAACTTGTTTAGTTTAACACGCCTTTAAACGTATTGAATGTCTTCCATTGTAGATTACTGATATTATCGGGAGTAGGGCCAGTTCGAAAATATATCACTTGTTGATAGGGATTAAACAACATAATCTATGTAAGTTGGAATTGGGTTTCGAAAATGTGAAAATGTAAATAGTTGATTGTGTGATCATTGAATTTGAGTAGTCTACAATTCATGACAATGACAATGTGTTAATTAATCCGAAATGTATTGCGTATACTAAAGTGCCATGGATAAGAATGGGAGGATTGGATTTAATATCTGCTTGTTAAACAAACAACAACAACAAAAAGTGTATGCCAAGCCCCGAATGAGATGGGTTTGATAAAATACTGTTGCATGCTAGATAGCGCAGGTATACAATGACAAACATCCATTAAATTTAAACTTACAATGATGGTTATCTTTGAATGCATCCCCATACGTTTTCATCATCTAGTTCGTCAATGCCTTACTTTGACTCATCAGAATTAGTTGTTCCCCGGACAGTCCAAACCTTTCTAGCTCAACTGCTTTAACTCTGGGTTGTTAACGTAGAACAATCTGTGACAGCCATGTTACACTTGCTGGAGCTCGAAAGAAGAAAACAGGCACTATATCAATGTAGGAGACCTCAGTTTTCAACACCTTCGTCAAGGAACCTGTTATCTCACCATCGGGGCAAAGATCTGGCAGTGTCACAGAGCTCTAAATCTTTCACGATATAAACAGACTAGTGAAGTGAAGGAGCTCACAAAAACAGACCATAAATTACCCAAGGTGCCAAAAAGGACGTAAAAAAAAGTTGGATATAACTGCGAAGATAACGATGCCCGGTTCCATCTCATAACACTTCCAGAGCTTTGAATAAGGATTAAAGATTTCATTTCAAGTTGCTTTTTTTTTTTTTTTAACGGGGGATGGACACATTACCTCAGAGAATATAGAACGATAGAAAGATGAAACAGAGCACTGCGTCCAACAATATACACGAGAACGCCGAGTTATGATGCGTGGCAATGGAATCTGATTTTTTTTTTTTTTTAAACAGTTCTGCAACTCCATTTTAAACCAAATCGAGCTGCATTCATCGACCTACTGTTTGACAATAAAAGTAATTATACATAACATATTAAAGACTGGTGTTAAAGACATTAAACAGGTTGCCATATTTACTTATGACATGATGGCGTTTCAAAACAAAAAAACAAAAACAAAAACTAAACAAACAAACAAAAATAAATTTTTAAAAAAAAATATGGATCTACATCTGGAAATTTTGCAGAATTATGTCGAAACAGAATACGGTTGAATGTAAAGATATGATGTGAATTGTGCAGCCTGTCTAAGAAAAAAAAAAAAAAACACACACACACACACAGAATCTAGTAGAAAGGCTCAAATGTCTAGGAGAGCGATTACTTTTGTATCCAGCATGTCCTTAAATTCCGGCGCTATTTTCTCTTTTGACAGCTGATATTATCTGTTGACTGTTTTTTAACCGTAATATTACACAATATGTAATTATGTTGCTTGTCAGTGAAAAATGTCGTGGCCATAAACTAGGTACGTTTTGACAGGCACAGAATGCAATTCTCAGCAATAAAAAAAAAGTTATTTTCTTTTACGATCTTTGTCTCCATGCAGAGAGTATTATTCATATATTATATCGTTCTTACATTTTTTCCAGAGCTGCTTAACATTCTTAACAAGCTGGTTTTACCGCCAAAAGATCGGGAAATATTCAAGGTTTTTCACCTTTTAGCAGATGCCACCTTGTCTATCCATTCATTCATCCATCTATCTATTCATCCAAACATCGATTCACCCATTCATCCATCCATCCATCTTTTCACCCGTCCATCCATCCACCCATCCATCTATCCATTCATCCATCTATCCATAGTATACACAAGCAAGCACGCACTCACAATTACATACATACATACATACATACATACATACATACATACATACATACATACATACATACGTACATACATACATACATACATACATGCATACATACATACATGCATACATGCATACATACATACGTACATACATACATACATACATGCATACATACATACATGCATACATGCATACATGCATACATACATACATACATACATACATACATACATACACACATACATACACACATACTCACATCCATACATATATACACGCACGCACACACGCACGCACACACACACACACACTTTAATCCCATTAATGGGAGTACCATAAGGTCTTTAGCGGCAATTTCCGTCTGTTTGTGTTCATTTGTGTGAAGTTTCAGGCTTTTAAGTTCACCATTTCAAGATTTTACAAGGTAGGAAAAATAATTTTTGAGACAGACCTCGTGAATATAGGTTATATGCTCATAGCTGAAATAGAGTTTTATGCCTCATGAATTGTAGCATACAGTGCTAATATCTATCCATGTATCTGTCTACCTCTTTCGGTCTGTCTGTCTATCTGTATATCTGTCTCTCTATCTGTTTTTCTGCTTATCTGTGTAAGTGTGTACTTGTCTGTTTGCCTGTCTGCTCATGTGTATGTCTGCTTGCCTATCTGTCTATATAATATATCTCTTTCTGTCCGTTCATTGAATGACAGAACATTAGCATCAGCGAGAGCCGGTCGTTGGTTGTCTTTTGGACGCTCTTCGGTTCAGTATCATGTGATAAAAAATTCCATGAATTTCCTTCCATCACGGCAGTCAAAATTCTGCTTTCAGAGCTGATGTCAGTGGAATACCAAACCAAATGTACGCAGCTCCTTGTCCCAGGCATGTCATTTATCTTCAAGTCATCATCAGTCAAAAATGTTCAGTTGAACACCGAACTGTTAATTTGTTTATCCATTTTCCTGCTCAGGGGTCAGTGTACTCACATATATACATGCAACTAACAGAGTAGATTTTCTCGAGGACAGTACTCTTAATGTGCAGACAGATGTCTTAAGACAGACGGGACATATGAAAAAGCTGGCCAAGTGAACATTTTCATGAATATACACCTCGGAGGCACAGGCGCTAGGCCGGCATACATCTCTGTCCACGTCTCGTCTCATGGTTGACACCAGTAACACCATCAGGGAGCCTGTCCAGGTTTATGTCCAGCCTGGCCCCGTCTGACCACAGGGGAACACAGGAGGCATTAAACGTTTTTTTTTTTTTTTCACATGTCTTATGATGGTCAGGATACACGTATAAGGTTATGGTCGTAAAATGTCCCCATCATCTTCCCCTCCCCTTCTCTCCTTGTTTCCCATCTCCTTTGCGGAACACTTATTTCCTCAATCTTCTCCCCCCCCCCCTTCACACGCGTACATACTATCAGCTGTCAAGCAGTAGAGCATACATCCCCCCCCCCTTCCTCCCCTTCCGCATCTTCCTATCCCCCTCTACTGTTCAGAGAGCAGACATATTGAGAATTTGATAGGTTAGATAGATGGATTTTTATACCACAGACATGAAGTGGAAATTCAACATGACAAACAGGGGAGAAAATGGGAGGTTGAAACGCTGGTGGGGTGGGGGGGGTGTGTGGTTGCACTCTGAGGGGAAGAGAAAGGCTTGGCCTCATTAGTGGGAGTCGTGGTCTGTGACTGATCACTATCTGCCTGGGATGACCTCTTGTCCTTATGGCGGTCACTCTTTGATCGCTTGACCCTGGCCGGACATCGAGAAACCATAACTTAAATGGGGCAGGGATGGGGGGGGGGGGGCAGGAGCCGAGGTGTGGAAGAAATTGAGGGTACGGGAGAGAGGGATGGGACGGAAAGAAATGAAGTGGTGCTTTGTGACGATGATGGAGATTGTACATGTGGAGGAAGGGGGCGGGGGAGAAAAAAGACAAGTTGACAAGCCATGTTACCATGTTCCGACACAAGACTCATTGTCCTCAAACGTCTCTTGGTCACGTTCATATTTTCTTCCACACTTCAGCACATAGATCTAACACAGGCACGCACGATGCACACTCGCATAAATCATCACACATCGGCAGACCCGCTCGTGCGGGCTCGTCTGCCTGTATATTGATAAGAATCAAATCACACACTCAAAACACACATACACTCATAAAATAATGCGTTACATTGATGCTGAGGTTTGCGCTCTCCTGCATATTACCTAAAATAAAAAGAGCAAATGACCACATTTAAATGGCATAATTTTTAAAAATTTTATCACAAATGGAAGGACACGTCGCAGGATTTCAAGAATTCAAAACGACGAAAAGTTCACATCAAAAAGAAGGAGTGTAATAGCAACACTGAAGATCAGTCGGTCAGTTCTTAGTTGATAATCGATTTTCAGCTATATGAAAATGCCTCATTTTCCAAACACTGCATGCTGTGAACTTTATGCTCTTTCTCTTGTCATTTATTTGTGAACCACTGTGCGCAGGGGATGCAGCCAAAATAAACCTTGGTAACCATAATCAAAGATACTTATAAAGAGTCGCCGTGACCATGTAGTTAGGCATCTGTTACTCGGCGAACGAAAATCACGTCGTGGACGTTGCGCGCTCGAGTCTCCGATATTATCATCGGGAGATGGGAAGGATTTAAATAGCACAACTTACAGTTTTGTTTATGGCCAAAAGTTCCTTGGCTTCATGAGAAATAAGCCCACCGTCTATCTAACCTTCTCGGACAAGGGTTTAAAATTTCCAAATTTCTACTCACAGTTCTTTTCTAAAAAAACAAACACGAAAGGCCACATGCACATATAATAAATAAAACAATTGTATTAGAGAAGCAGTCCCCTTGAATTCTCTTTTTTAGTTCTGTAGCTGACATGTTTCCTGTAGTTGAGTTCGTGTATTGCTTTGTCTATGAATTCCCCCCCCCCCCCACACCTTTTTTTTTATGGGAATGGGAGTAGGGGTACAAGTAGGAGGGTAACATTATAATATCTGTTTTGTAGCTTGGCGAATGTTTTACCAAACTTTTCATAGGAAATTTATGGTATGTACTTGGGTAGTTCACTCAGCCGAAAAAATTTACTGGTAATAAAAAGGTGCACATCCTTCAGTAGACAATATCATCGAAAGATTAACAAAATGATTCTCTGAACAAATTACGGCAATAACAATAGCACACGTTGGAGTGGGCATTGGTTACTATCTGAGTAGGCATATAGGTCAAAGGGGAAACATACAGAAGAGAAATGTCGCCTGAATAGAAGAAAGACAGTGTGACTAGTTGATATTGCCAAGAGGATAGAATACTGCTGTTTGCAGAGAGCGTAAACTTTGGCGTGTCATTAACGGGACAATACATCATGACGATGATATCATATCGTAAAATGCGATTATGTCCTTGCCATGATGGTCGTGTTTAGAGACCAGCAACATTTTGTGGACTTTCATAATGCTTGGTCTCGTTTTGAAGAAAGCCTTATTTCACGTATATTTATTTCGCAGATGTCCATTCCGTTCACTTTGACTGTGGAATGGTCAGCTGTGAATGAACGATATCGGCGAGTCATGTTCTCCTCGATATTTCCTGATATTCATACTTGATTTTTGAGTTTTCTCCCTCACCCACCTGATGTCACATTCCAACGCCTGTTTTGCTTTGGGCCAATGACAGTAGACTCACCACGGCTCATTAAAACGTGGAGGAGGAACGATTAGAGAGAGAGAGAGAGAAAAAAAAAAACGCACCTGCATATATGTATGGGATGAAGGAATGGTTGGTTGATTGAAAGCATCATCGAAAAAGGGGAGGGGGGGGGAGAGAGGACAGTACAGATAGAAATTAAATTCCCACTTGAAGCAGCGACTCATACTTGCACTATTCCGGGTGCTGTGAGGAGGATGAGGATGTGTGTGTGTGTGTGTGTGTGTGTATGTGTGTGTGTGTGTGTGTGAGAGAGAGAGAGAGAGAGAGAGAAAGAGAGAGAGAGAGAGAGATTTACCCTTATGGGAGGCCGTCCAGTGGAAGCTGTGACCCAAGTAATCATAGGTTCTATGGCAAAGCTGGCCTGATTGATGCGCCGCCCTGCCCGTACTCCACACTAACCTAAGGTCAGCTTTGTTGACGTCATCATTTGACCTGTTTCCCTCCGCCCCCTTCCCCCTCCCCTCCTTTCCTTTCTCCCTCTTTTTCGCCCAAGCCCATCGCCATGTGGATTTCCCCAGTTGTCCCCCGCCCCTCCCCTCATTTCCCCTCCTCTACTTGTGTGTGTGCGTGTGTGTGTGTGTATGTGTGTGCGTGTGTGTGTGTGTATGTGTGTGTGTGTGTGTATGTGTAGATGTATATTAACATGGGCCATCAAATGACTGAACTGTTCCGTGGCCTAACATAACTTTTGCCCGTGGGCATCTGGTTTGATGATAGAGCGTGGATTAGACATTACACAGGGCGATACCAGTCCAGGATACAGACTTTTTCTTTTTCTCACCTCGATACTGGGAGAGTCATATAGATATTAAACTTGTAATCTATACAAAACATGATAGTTAGTGCTACTCGTGACTTAACTGGACCTTATCTGTCCCCAGAGCCGATAATTTTGCTTTTTTTGATAGATATGCCGTGACATTCACTGCTATTGAACTGATGTTTTTCAAGGTGTTGCGGATTTTCTATTCAAAACAACTTCCCGTTGATTAAGCTCGCATTTAGTCCAACTGACTATCTGGATAATTTACACGTTAATGGTCATAAGCACCCCGCAGGGCGGTCACTGGATGCAGGCCAGTCATAATGGATTCACCCCCTAGACATCCCAGTCGTTTGTCTCTGTCGAGCTTCATCCCATTTCCTCCTCTTTTCCTCTTTCTTTTGTCTTCTACTTGTCATCTTTTCTGCCCATTCCGAAAAAAAAAAATAAACAAATAAATAAATAAATTTAAACAAAAAACAAACAAACAAAAACAAAAGAAACGGTGTCTTCTTTTTGTGAGGGGAAAGCTTCCGATTTCTCATTGATCAGTCGATCTTTTTTTTTGTTTCCGAAATATTTCTTCAGTCAATGTTTGGTTGGAGGTCTGTAGAAAGGGATCGATATATCTGGTAAATAACCTTTTTTTTTTTTTTTTAGAAAATCCTAGTAGCCATCATTCGTTGTCCTGTCAAGCATGAGTAATGGGCGAGTTAAGTTCGATGTAAAAGTGTTGATGGACCATATTTTCTGTAAACAACAGCACAGCCGATTTTCTCCTGCAACTTTGTTAATCAGCCTGACCTCGGTATACACCTAATTCAGGCCATGTAATACTTTAGCAGTAACAGGCTCACCTCTGATACAATGAAGTTTTGTCTTTAATTTACAGACATTTGTTCTTTTTTGTTCATTAGCGTTATCCGAATCAAAGTAGGTGCCCTCGTGACGTTAATGCATCCCTTTAGCTAATGTTGGGCTGAAGCGGCTGCAGCTGGGAAATAATATACTCAGAGCTACAAAGACCAGCACAGTAATTATTGTAAGACTCTTGAGTGTATGTTTCTTTTTTGATTGGCCAGGCTGCTGAAGTCAGTCAGCCGTCATAGTATGACTTACTATACCAGCCGAAATAAGAGACTTAACGCCGATTGGGATGTTTGATGAGGCAAAAAAAAATAATAACTGCATGCCCCAGTTATTAGGAATAGAAGATTGATCCTCTCGAGATTGCGTGCGTGAACATATTTGCTCTTGTTGCTGTCGTTGTTGCAGTGTTCTTGTGTGTATTGCGCATGGTTCTAGTAATGGTGCCGGAGGTGTCGGTAATGTGGACAACAGGTGTTGGAGCGGTTTCAGTAAGTCGAGAGAGTGGATGGTGATTTTTGTATTGGTCATGATAGTCATGTGAAAGAAACTGACGTTCTTGTCAAAAAGAACTACAGGTGTTCGATACAAATAGATAATAGATGTAGGTGTGATATGTCTGCATGTGTGATTTAGAGAGAGAGAGAGAGAGAGAGAGGAGGGGGGAGGGGCGGAGAGAATATAATGTTAATGGTCAAATGTCAGTGGCATCCAGTGATCTGTTCCGTACCAGTAAATTCACCCAGACTTGTCTTGGCTTAAGTATCATTGAAATGGGCACACATTGCACCAACATGCTATAAAAAATACTACATGTACATGTCTTTATATGTCGCGTCACGGTGGGTATTTGTGGTCTTTGAGAGTTGAAGCAGATGCTGGACAGACTGCCGCGAGTGAATATCGTAATTAAGAGAGAGCAAGATTGTAGAGAGAGACAAATAACAAGTAGAGAGAGACAAATAACAACACACAAGAAAAAAGGTTGTAAAAGGAGGAAACAGTAGAGCGCAAGAGGATGAAATTATAAACTGTCAACAAAGACTAGATCTTGGCTACACTTTTGAGACGTTCGTAACCATGAGGTGTTTCTTTATTAAAGTTGTAGAAGGACATCAGCATGACTTAGATTTATTTGTAAAACTAATAATAGAGGGGGGGGGGAAGGGAGCCAGAGGATACAGAAATGGGATTGCAAAACGAGAGAAGGATAGAAAGAAGGATTTAAATGAAGAATTTATAAGCTTTCTATGAAAACAGAAGGAGAATGAGTGTTCGTAAAGAAAGAAATAAGGAAAATGAATTAGTAATCGAGGGGAGTTTTTGATGTTGAGACGCAGTGGCACGAAATAATGACTCTGAAACACAAACTGCTAGATCTATAGAAATGGGAAAGGGAACGTAGGGTTGAGAAAGTGGCATTTTCTTGATATGAAGGTGAACGAATCTTCGTAGAGAACCACAGGAAATGAAGAAAGGAGTACGTAGCTAGACAGACAGACAGCAGACAGACATGGACAGAGACACAGGCAGACATATAGATAGACAGGTAGTAGGTTGATATATGGATAGGTAGCAAAGAGGATAAAAAGAGAGGATGGACAGGGGCTAGCATCCCTGGTGCTGGCTGGAGAGTAACCTGCAAAATTCTCCAAGAAGTGGACTGGCTGTTCTCATGCGCCGGTGCCAAAAGGTCCCCCTTGGGCTGACAGGTGTGAGCAATAATTGCCATGGTAGGTGTGTCAGTCAGTGACGCAACCTGTTTACTGGCATGTTGAACTATCACGTCATCTCATATATCTTGGAAGGGGGAGAAAGAAAGAAAGCTGGAAACAGCTCCAGATACCGAAAAATAATGATGTGGTGATTTGATCATTTCAGATGTTTCCTAAATAATTAATTAGAAACAAGAGATGTTTTATTGTGAATTCAGAAAGCTAGGAGCTCGCCATAGAATGCTGAACAGAGCATGGTAGTCTTGCTTTGTGCATTGAAATAGTCGAAAAGCCCAGAACTTTGACAATTTGGGGCTGTCGACTTTTTTTTTTTTTTTCATCATGACATTTAGACATTTTTTTATTTTTTTTATTGATATATTACTTTTCCAGTTGGTTGTCCTTAGCATTCGAGACATTTGTGTGAAATAATAATAAATAATAATAAGTACCATCCCTTGAAATGATGATGTAATTTGCCTTTTTTAAATTGATTAATTAGTTGCCGGTGTTGGACAGTCTTTTTGTATTTTATAAAATGATAAGGAGGATCGAAATTGTCATACGTGGTCATCGTCTTGATTATTCAAGACATTTATTTAAAAATACTGATTACGATTTGATGATGAAAATTATGTTGACTATGATCACGTTGCAAACGAACGGCAAGAAACGGTCGTAATTTAATTGTAATATAGTAACTGGATGAAGTTAATAGAAAAACATATGAAATTAAGTGTCATCAGATATGGAAAGAATTTGGAAACGCCATCTTTTCAGCTCCCTAAGGTGATTTTTTTTTAAGGGGTGGGGGGGCGTTACTTAGTGTGGGAGTATTTTATAATCCTCGTATTGGATCATTCAAAATTTAAGCTTTTTTTTTTTGCTGTTAACAGTTGAATAACTAGTCAGCGATCTTTATCTCTGATCAAGAAATTTCTGTGAAACTACGAGATCGGAGATAATTCTGATGATGAAAAGTTACAGCAGTGTTTTCTTTTCCATTGTCTTTTTCGCAGTCTCTCTGTAATCTGTACTGATCTTCGTTGGGAGGGGGGGGGGGGGGGGGGGGGGGGG
>JBCAUA010202496.1:541-12710 GCA_038406235.1 Peronia verruculata | reverse complement strand
ATCCCTGTGTCAATGCCCGCATTGTGAAGCTGCACATCAATTTATTGAACGTTCTTTTTTTCTCTGGCCTGTCTACTATTCACTTTCTACCCCCCCCCCATCCGTTTTTTCCCCTTCCCTTCCCTGCCAACATCAGAACAACTGTTGTACTGTGTAGTGTCCGTATTTATGTAAGTAGGCACAATTGCCATTACTCTGCAACTGTCTGTGCCACATATTAAAGGGACTGGTTTTGTAGTTTCTCAGTTATTAGGAGTATTGTTGTTTTTGTTGTGTAATGTCCTCTTATTGCATACTATTATCGCATGCTCCAGTTATCAATCTAGTATACTTCACGCATAAATATGGTCTGAAAATCCAATACCCAGGAACATATATAGACTTGAACATTGCTGAGGGTATCTTGTTGAAATTTGGAACACTGATTTATCGGATAGTTGTCACTGCGTACATCCGAACATGAATTACGAACGCTGATGACATAAGAGCATCTAAAAATGATATCCTGTTGAAACAGCTTTTCAAGGATAATTGTACCCGCATCATGGAACTGAACTACTGTTTTATGTGCTTTTGCGTAGCACTTTTAACGCACACAAACAAGATAAAAAAAAAAAATCTAACTTTACCTAGAATTCTATATTTTTTTCCACGAATCGAGGCAATTATTATACATCTGGTGTTTGCTACTTTTGGTGTTTGTGACTTCAAGAGCTATGCAGTTCATACAAAGCTGGTCATCCAGTGAAAGGTGACTGTATTTAATAAAGCAGTCCTTTTGAATACTGCAATGCTGTGTCTCCGTTGTATTGTTGCATTGACATCTAGTTTGGACCAGAGAACACGCAAATACCCTGAAAGCTGTCCAGCTCACGACTCTCTCCGCCGTTCTCCCCTCCCCACACGCTTTCCATTCCCTCTTCTTCCTCCCACTCCCACTCAATACTGGCCTAGTTTTGCCACATGAGAATGGAAGGGAAGCTGTGCTGAGGGCAAGCTGCGGTATGAGGCGGTCTGCAGGCGGCTCGAGCGATCGATACTCGCGTACACACTAAGGGAAATAATCAGAGGGAAGGAAAGCCCGGAGAGGGGAGGGGGTGAGAAAAGGAAGAAACGGAGTGGGGAAAGAAGAAAAAGGGTTGAGAGAGAGAGAGAGAGAGAGAGAGAGAGAGAGAGAGAGACAGAGACAGAGAGAAAAAAAAATAAAATGAAAGCCACATAAAAATGAGTGACGGCAATCAGAAGGTGATACAGCAACGAGCCTAAGAGAATGAAGTAGAGGGCTACGAATGATAGTGATATGATAAGCGAGAATATATAGTGCAGATCGCTTAAAGAGATTGTTAGGCATTTCACGGATATTGGCATGAAAAAATTAGATACTCAACATAAATTTACTAGTCACCAAAACTGACTGGGTTACTTTATACGAGGAGGTGACCACTGAGCACAAATTAACTTAACAATCAATATAACACTAACGATTAACTTAATAATTAACATTTGAAGCGGCTAGATTTTTTTTTTTTTTTAATGAGGAGATACCAGTTAGAATCATTTCGGACAGGACAGTGTAAAAAACACTATAAAAAAAAGACAGTATAAAAAGTAATTTCTGAGAGCAGACTTTAATAAATGACCTATTCGTATCCCCTGTGTGCTATATATGAACGTGGCGACAACTAGGCACAATCTTGAACCCGGGAACACCGTTCCCTTAGACTTTTGTTTCTGTATGAGCACAGACTCCAAACATTGGGCTTTTGCCAATAAAGTGTGTTTCATGTGAATACGTAGATTAAACGAAGAATAGTATTCAGGATGAGTGCTAATATTTAGTGTTTTAAAAAGTATCCCATACTTTAGACAAATAACAGACAAAGGAAAATGGAGAGAAAAAGAGAGAATGGAGGTATGGGGAGAAGGTAGAAAGAGTGAGTGAGACAGAAGTGATATGTAAAGATTGAGGAGAAATAAGGAGATTAATGTGCTCTTCTGTGATAAACAAACGTCATCAAAGAGCAACCTCACAATGCCCTTTGGACTGAATTTGTTTCCATGGTATGGCCGGCTGAGACAAAACCGGCGAAAGAAAAGAAAACATATTACTATAAACAGACAGTACATTTTTAGACAGACAGCACATTTTAGCTACAGCAATTCACGTTCGAAAAGCGGCCAAAATATAGATAGTCCGTTCGGTGCGATTCAGTCAACATTAAACAGCAGGTATGCAAAACCTTTGAAGAGAAGTTACTTTCACTCCTAATGTCATTTTGTCTCTGGAGAAGACATTTTAAACATTTTCTCACGATTCAGGTTTAAATAGTACTCAAATACCGAAATAGAATATTATTATTGGATTGATAACTATCTGAGCGCCTCACAGGCAGCTGCTTTGCACGCTTCTCAGGAAGTGTGTCCGTTAGATCTGCTGTGGGGGTAATGATAGATTGCAAGGCCCTTAGAGCCTTTGTTATATGAGAACACGAGCTATATAAACAACATCTGTTGTCTTTTATTAACATACGAGATCAGAAATGCTAAAATATTCAGTTTTAGACACTGTTAAACATTTGTCGATAGGATGTCGAGTAAGGGAAGATCACATTCGTCAAACATGAGCTTGGCATCGAAAGTGACACACAGTGAGAAATCAAACAACAAACACAATTAAATATTAAATGCATACGTCCAACAGGGTCAGCTTACAGACATTGCAAGATATCGAACATAGGACTGAGTCAGACACTAGACAGAAACAAAAACACCAGACACAAAATAAGGAATTCAAGCATTAGATACAATACTACATTTCCTGCCGGGCATGGTGAAACGTCAAATGTCAGACACCGCGAGTTGTAGAATGTTACACACAGCAAAGACATCAGTCACAATTAGAGACTGGCCGCAAGTAAAGGTAGGCATAAGGCTGAATCAGATATGCTATGACCACCAACATCAAACAAGACGTATGGGACGTTAGACACAGTAAGACACCAGAGACAATGAGTGAGACATTGGACACGACATAAACTTCAGGCATCAGATCGATGTAGACATCAAACGTCAACATGGTTAAAGTCAAACATCAGATACTGTGTGTTATCGAACGCACACAGCAAAAAGAGACTTCATAGAGCATCCGAAATTAAGCACAACTGACAGGGTAACAAAATCAAGCATAATACACAATGATAGACGACACATGAAACACAACAGGCAGACTTCAGATGTAGTAAGATATCAGGGTTAATAACTAAAAACGTGTCAAACATCACACACAGAACACACTAGTGTAAGTCACAATATGACATCAATGTCAGATGAAATAAGATAAGCTAGTTGGCTTAATACAGGCATCACTCTTAAGACACAATAGGGCATTGAATCAAACGATGGGCGCACAGTGAGATAACATACGACACAATCCACATGGCACAGGGAGATACCAGTGGTCTGTGTGAAACATCACGTACATTGTCACAAAAGATACCATCGCATATCCCGAGTCAGGCACTATAATGCATCATTTGTTCGACACTGTAAGATATTATTATTAGGCTCAACAAGACATCAAACGTAAGACAGAAGAATACAAAACATTTAGGCAAGGTAATATCAGATGTCGAGCATCGCAAAACATTAAACGTTAAGCACAAACGAGCAACTTACAACCATGGTCAAGACCAAAACATTACACTTAGTAATACTGCCTACGGTCAATCGCTAAACCGTGTAATACATCAAAAGTTAGATATAGCAAGGCACTTATAAAGATAGAGCATTTTGAAAGTCAAAACATGGCAGATTTTTTCTTTTAAACAAATGCTCGACAATGCTCTGATACAGTTGTAATTAAGGTGTTTGATAGCCTTTCTATCTCCAAGGGAGTGGTTATGTCGGTACTACACCAACCTCAGACTCAGTAAGACACTAAATGATAGACCTAGTAAGAAATTAACCACCTGTGTAAATCGGAAGTCAACCGTCAGAGAACGACGTCAAACGTCAGACAAGTAAGACAGTAAACGTCAGGCACAGATTAGATCTGGGCATCAAACGCCAGAGCAGTAAGACAGCGACGTCAGACATAGAAAAGACATCAAAAGTGAGACCCAATAGTTGTAATGAGACAGCAGAGGCCAGACACAGTGAGACATTAAATATGAGACCATTAAGTCAGCAGACGCCAAGCACTGTAAGTAACAGTGGTCAGACCACTAGGGCAGCAGATAACAGACATAGCCCAGATGTCAAACGTCAGATACAGTGAGACATCAGAATGTCAGAAAGACACTCAACGTCAAGTTAGTAAGATATAAAACTTCAGAGCAATAAACATCGAAGTCTAGGTCATTAAGATAATTACAGACGTAAGGTCCACTAAGACATCAAGGGTCAGACTATTAAAACACCGAACGACGTACTAGTAAAGCATCAAACGTCAGACCAGAAAGACAGCAGATGTTAGAATAGCAAGACATCAAACACACAATGAAGCAATCCACTGTCAGACAGGGTGTCAAACAGGGTAAAATGACAGAGGTCAGATACATGGAGTATTAGTCACGGTAAGATACCAAGTATGCAAACGCAATAGGACATCAGTAAAACATAAGACACTAGACGTCAAAGACGAAACACAGCAAGACAACAGACGTGACAACACATGAGGCACAATGAGACATCAAAATGTCAGATGAGTAAGGCTATGGAAGCCAGATGTAGTAAGACTTCAAACATACAAGACAATCAAATTAATGTCAGACACGCGAACAAGTAAGACATCAGACATAGCAAGATGTATGACACACTGCAAAACATCAGGCAATGTCAGGCATCGAACATCAACTACAGTAAAACCAAAAGACCTCAAAAATTAGATGGGGTTAGATATCAATGTAGGTGTGAAATGTCAGATACTGTATAGAGTTACGACACGTTGGAGACAGAAGGTTTCAGCCATTGCGGTACCAGCTGATTATCACTCCTATATCGTTATGAGATCGTCTGGTGGCAAACAGTGGATGCTCGCCCGAATTTCTACAAAGAAAAACACACCCCCCCCTCCTCCACAAGCCCTCACCAAGCCCCAGGGTCCCCATTCCTGTCTCCTCCCACCCCAACTGTTTTCGCTTAACGTTTTCAATTCACGTCCAGCCTTGTCTAGCTAGGCAGTGCACGGTGGTGGTATTAATAGCATCTCGTCTACGGCTGAGCTCCGCCATCTTGCTCTGGCCTGCCGTTATTGATTGAATAGTTTCTCCGTGACACAGACGAGCTGCCCATGTACAAGCCCAGCCGCCTCCTGCCACCCCCCCCCCCCCCAACCAACTTCTTTCTCCTCTCCCAGCCCCCTCCCTTCCTTTCCAAGCTTTGAATCTACTAGTGAGTAAAATACGTACATGGTTATGGCCCAAACAGAAGAGAAGCTCCACAAAATTTGATCTTTTTTGTTGTTGTTTTGCTTTTGGGATTTGCTATGGACCATGATCCAAATTGTCACTGTTCTAAAATACTTTCAGCATTAAAGAAAAATCTAGACCTACTTTCTAGCTAGGGCATCAAGAATGATGCCTACATGTCTGTCTTCGTCAAGTTCACTGTTTTCGTTGCAGAATTTTGTTTTTGGTTAGAAATCTGGTAATTCCCATCACTAGAATTAATACTTGTTGGGTCAAGCTATATTTGGATATTTTTTAACGATGATGAAATGTTACACATGAACAACAACAACAACAACAACAACGACGACGACGACGACAACAAAAACAAGGGGAAGGGTCTAATAATGATGGCAACGTACACAAACACTTTAATAAGAAGAAAAAAAGATACCTTAACACATGTGACATAATACCCATATAGCGGTCACTCTCTACACTTGTCTGGTGACATAATACCCATATAGCGGTCACTCTCTACACTTGTCTGGAGAATGGCTGTTATAACTGTCACCGGGAGATACCATGATATTCCTCATGCTCTAAATCTACAAGTCACTACCAGATCCTCCTTCCTTCTCACCCCACCTTCCCTAGGCCTCTCTTCCAATATCTCCGCTTCAAGTCATATTTTTTCAGTCAGTCCGTGGATGTCTCATACTAATTTTACTCATATTAATCAGGAATGCCAGCTTGCATTTCGTATTTTTATTTAGTATATTAAATTTGTTTAATATTAAATATATGTAGAGTTATCGGCATTGTCGTTTTTGCCCCATTTTGGTCTTTAGACATTTCGATGTGGCTTTGAATGTGTGCTATCTGTCATTTGTGACGATAGATTTGAATAGGCCTACAGGGCGAAGCCTGGCTATCGGTCAGGATGCCCCTTTCCTTCGCCGCCATCTTGTTTGGTCTCCCGTTGCTACCTATACTCTCCAGGAAGGAAAACAATATTTTGACGCAGCTGGCCTTATATTGTACAATAATATATATACATTATGTATATGACTAAGTGTAACTATGCGTTCAGCAGGATAAACTCTGACAATGTGTAAATGAAATAACTGACCACGTTTAAAGAGAGAGAGAGAGAGAGAGAGAGAGAGAGGCGATAAAGAAGTGTACATGAGATACAAAGAGAAAATTCAGATCTAATCAAGAACTACAAACAGCGCGTTGTCGATTGTGCAGCAAGGAAACATTTCGCACACACCTTTGACAAATTAGTCGAGATTGGCAACGAAAGCTGCACGGCAAATTTTTATCCATTTTCCATGAGGTATCAAATCTGAGGTCCAACAGTTTATTTGAATGTAAACATGTTTGAGTTTGAGGTGCAAGCGTCTGCATATTTGCCCGACCCCCTGCTAGTTTTAGGTCTCGATTTTTGTAACCCGCTTTGTCGTCAACTCGGTTCATCATAGTTACCTATTTTACATTGCCTCAGTTTCCATTTCTACCTGCTTTGCTCCCGTATTTACGCCTTCCTCGTCCTCTAGTTGTTGTGGGGCAGAATGGGAGAATCTAATCCTCTCTCGGTTAGTGTTTCAATTAATCGTAAATCAATATTTTTTGTCCTCCCTTCTGGTGTGAGTTTGAATCTGCATGCCAATGCATTTTCGTCTTTCGAACAGTGTTCAGAATTCTCTTGTATATCTGAGTAATTAGGCCAACGTTTTTGCATTTGCGACCCGTTACACAAAAGCTTGAAACCCAAACGACCCCTTACTATCAGCAGATTGATTTACATTAAATTTTATTTTCTGTGATGGAAAGAGAAAGTCACATCTAACGAAATAATTATTTTTACATTCCTATAATTATCTAATAGTAAAATAATGTCATCTAGTGACATTGAACACCGTAACACATTTTTTTGTTTCACTTAAAAAAAAAAAAAAATGTAAGAGCATAAACAATGTAATAATGTTGGACAATAGTTTTGGACAAACCCAACGGGGTTTCCCGCAGAGAGTACACCTACAATCAGGAAGTGTGACAAACATTCGGCATTCGAAGTCTCTCAACTAAGCAAGGTAAGATAAGATATCAAATACTTTTAACATTAGAATTTGACTTAAGTCATTTAACTCATCAAGATGGATAGGAATGGGCTAATTTATGCGTATGCCATTAGCCGGTATTGTCAGTTCCGCCATTAAGGTATCAGTCTTACAATCCAAAATACCATCTGGCCCAACTCGATGCCTTGACTCTCAGCACTTCATACAAACAGGTCAACGAAGTTCTAACTCTTAAAACCATTTATCGTTCACTCGTAAATACTCTTGTACCTCTGAGCAAGATTTGATCTTCAAATCCATGGTCACATGGAATACAACAAGTTCATAAAATACTGATAACTTACGGGCAATCAAGTAGGCCTACATCAACACAATCATTATACGAAAAATGCCATAAAGTTAAGACGACTGTCCACCGGCAACTGATCAAATACACCAAAGAAGTGGAAAAACAAATGAAGAACTTGGTAATTAGATAATAAAGTAAACTACTATCGCTGGCCAAATTTTCGAGCCCGCTTGGCTCTTCGTCGGAACTATAATGAAAACATATAAAATACAACACAATCATAACGAAGGCTTAGCGCTATTGTTTACATGATTTTGTCTCATTCCCGGTAAAAACCAGAAGTCATTGGTTTCGGCCGGAAGTGCGCCCCTCTCTTTCCTACGTAATTATAAACACTATTCACAACTATTATATTTGGAGAGATTCTGAGTTCGATTGGTTATGAGTCTATCATTCATCATAGAGAAGAGTTTTCATCAAAATTTACTACCCATTGTAACAGGGTCAAGCCAAGAAATGAGACAAACTTTTGGGGTAGATGGAATTTGCCCAAATTGTGGTGAACTCTATTGACAAGTTGAAATTAATTCTATCAGCAAAGCGAACAACTTTGTGCAATCAAGAGTGATGTACTAAACTTCCTCGTCGTTTTTCACCTGTCACGACGAGTAACAACAACAAAACAACAACAACAACAACAGCAACAACAACAACAACAGCCACAACAACAACTTCATTGACCATCGGATCTGATCCTTCTTGGCGACATCTGTTGGGTTCTTGTTTTAATACCACTATTGACACATTAGAACAATGAACTATGGTTATCTTGCCCCAAGCTGAAGGCGTCTGTGACCAGCAAGATAATTACGATACATGTCAAACAATCAAGAGACTGAAGATATTCTGAGGTTTGTCCTCTCCGTTACCACGTATGACTTTCAATTTTACTGCATATTATCTCTAAAATTAATATATGACTGTTTGTTTTGGTTTGGTTATTTATTTGTTTTATTAACAGTGAACATATTTTAACCCAGCCTCAGTTTATTTTCACACATCTCTCCATTCATTGAAATCGAATTAACTTTCTGCTTGTTAAATGCCATATTTTTTTTTTTTTTTTAGTGTTTTCCCCGTTCCCTCTCCATTTCAAATCAAATGAAAGTGAAGTCGCTGAACAAATAAACACACGAGTACATAATTCAGTTCGGTGTTTCTGTTTTGCTCTCTATCCTTTGAGGAGGAGGAGGAAGTGGGGAGAAGGGAGGGAGGAGAGAGGAGGGGATAAGGGGATTCTTGTTGTTCTTGTTATTTGCAGAGTCTTTTAGCCTATTGGAGTAGCTATCTTCGTTGTTTTACTACTATTGCGCATCGTGATGCCCGACCCCATTCTTGCCAAAATGTTTAAAACAGCATTCCGCAGTTTAAGAAATTCAAAACAAATTATACCACTGAAGACATCCAAAAGAAAATAATTCCTGTTTCCGTTTTGCTTTTCTGTTTTTTGTTTGTTTGTCGTGCAGTGCAACCCTAGTTATGCAAATGCGCTCTTAACTGACTGTGGGTAAAAGGAACAGGTGGGAGCTTGGTCCTTGAGCCAATATTGGAGAGGCTTCCTTTGAACAATTCTGTGGAATCTCGCAATTATAATATATTATGTAATATTTATAATTCCTTTTATCTGAAATGCTGAACTGTAGAGTTATTTTACATAAGGCAATAACAGAGAACATCCGATGTATAAGCTGCCTCGGTTCCTCTCCAAGGCTAGGGGTTCCAGTTTCCACGCTTCATGTAAAGAATTATAGCCACCGCTGATATGGCCAACATTACTTTCTACAGCCCAGTGTGGCATTATGATACATCTAAAGACGAGTTTGAAAACATGAAAAGCTGGGTAAACCATTTATATTTCGCATGAGGAGACCGGAAGTTATCAATTCTTATGAGTAATTTTAATATAATACCTTGTTGAAATCCAACACGAACCTGGGAAAAATGATATCATAGTATCATTTGTTTTGAAAAGGTATGATGTATTGATCATGCCAATTCTTGTAACTGATAGTGTTTTTTTTTTTTTTTTAGAGAGAGAAACAATGGCAACCGTTTGAACTGGTTCAGGCTAAAAATAAAACTTTCTTCTATATGATGTCTCAAAGAGCAATGGAAACACACTAAACATGAGCAGTTTCAAGGACCCATTAGAAACTTTAGCAGCAACATAAGACAACATTCAACATCGTCAAAGAGCTTTGCCTTTGCATTAACATCGAGAGCCAATCGAGGCGTAAAAAGCTTAAGCGCGGTGAGTTTTCATGTTGATAAGGCCTTTTCTGATAAGGCTACAACAAGCTTTACACGAATGTCATCCATGATCTGGAGAGTGATAAAGCCTGGAGAGAAGAGATCAGCAGAAATACAGCGAAAGGAGTCAGACATCAGTGGGTCTGAAAATCAATGGACCACAGATGAGACGTCACGAAAGGATGACCGATCTTATTTGAAACAGCGTGACACTAGAAGAGAGTGGACTGCCTGAAAGGCCAAACATGAGTGTGATCTGAAAACAACCCTGAAGGCTGCTCACAACCGGCACACCAGGTGTAAGAACTTGTTTGGCTGTGTAGTGTAAGCTTGGGGAAAGAGGGGGGGGGGCAGAAATAGGAGTGAGAGTGAGAAAACAGAAATCTCTAGAGCTAAAAATAAGTTATACTTTCGTTTCTTAAAGTTTTTTTTGCTCTACAATGGGTAGGCAGTTTGAGATGGGGAGGGGGAGGGGGGAGAGAAAGGTATGAACATTAGAGGCGTTGCTGTGCTAAACATGGCTTCCAGTGAAGGGAATTCTAAGGTACAAATTGACATGTCTACTTACCTCTTTGTTTCAACTTATCGATACATATTGCATCTACAGACAAATATCATTGCAACAAAATATTTATGGACTCACCTCCGTCAGCATAACTTTCACAGCCGTATCCATCTTGCAGGCCTGTTGTCCAGGTCCCCTCGTACCTGGCCCCAGAGGTGGTACTGGCTCGCACACCGTAGCGGCCCTTGAAGCCCTGAGTCCACTCGCCTTTGTACATCCATCGTCCCTTGGTTTCCACGCCTAAGCCATGCCGTTTTCCCTGAAACCATTGCCCTTTGTAAGCATTGCCACTGGGCCATGTGTAGACGCCAGACACTTCAAACCCATACTGCCAGGCCCCGGCATACTCGCCCTGCCCTTTGGGTCCCGTGCAGACACCATTACCGTGAGCTTTACCGTCTTCCCAACCTCCACAGTAGGTCCCGCCGTCATCGAAATCAAATCTCCCTCCGCCGGACGTCATTGGTCCACTGTTAAGGCTACCAGCATGGTCACAGACAAAATGACCTAGGACCAGGGGTCAGCATCAGATGGCGGATAGATGGCGATGGAAGGGTAGCGTACTCCCTACTGGTCACGTTAGAAGACTGTCAGTGGGCCCAGATAACTGCCAAGTATAGACGGGGCACTCATGAAGTGTTTGATACTTGTCTCAACTCCCCAATGCCCCTGACTTTACCTATAGGCATAAATTCGCGTTGAATTAACTTCCTATTCGTCTAGGCTTTTCGATCGGTAGTCAGGTCACACAATGCGATGGCTATGCTCTGAATGATCACAATTACTCAGGATCAGATGCGGAAAGGAACACCGGAAGAAGCTGATTTCACTGAGCCTGGGCCAAAAAATAGAACAACCGACGAAAGGACGAACAAAAGCTGCTGAGGAACACGAGGCCGGTTACGAGTCTGTGTGTGTGTGTTTGACTGAGGGTGTGCCAATTCTCTCAGTATTCCTTGATCCTCAGTTTCTGTGAATATAAAGAGAAAAACATCACATTGACTAGTTTGCTAAATTTCTGGATTGTTGCAATCTGAATCTGAGTACAGAGCAAAGCTAGCTGTCAAATGGATAAGAAGTGAGACTGTCATCTTCGGTAAGAAGTAAGGTATCAGCGGCATGTTAATCAATTGCAGACCTCGTAGAATTGGATCACGTGATGTCCCTGCTGATATAGCACGGGCGCAGTTAGGGGTGGGGTTGGAGAGGCGGGGTATCTTGGGAAAGGGGATGAGTGATTCTGGTAGGAGGAATCCATTGAATTCTTGGTAAATAAATAATGAATTGTAAACCAAGAGGATATTATGCATGCACTCGGTCCATGACCCCAGATTATTGGCTACTTTGGTATGACTTAGTATGACGCACTTCCTGTTTGAAAAAAAATAAAAACATGGTGGTCAACTGATGCGCTCTTTCTGTCTCATCAACGCCGAAAACAGCATGTATTTGTTTTAGGTGTTTGGGGGGGGGGGGGGGGGGGGGGGGGGGGGGGGGGGGGGGGGGGGGGGGGGGGGGGGGGGGGGGGGGG
>JBCAUA010202386.1:0-21155 GCA_038406235.1 Peronia verruculata | reverse complement strand
CCCGAGCAGTGTTTCTGTAATAGCTCTCCAGATCTCATAAAGCAGATCAGATAAGATTGTTCATCATTCCTTGTAGAAATTACCCCAGGCCCAGAGCTGGTTAATGTGTCAGTGAGATTGTGATATGAACTGTCATATGAGCACTATGAGCAGTAATCATCATTCAGAACAACATGAGTTCCTTTCATATTTATGTCTCTTAGTGAATTTTTCTCTGTAGTACTTTTTTCTTTTGATAGGTGTTTTCCTTTTTTTTTCCCCTTTTTACTTATTCCATGATACCATTGAATTTCCTTTTCTGAGTTTGTCTGTTCAAAGTTGTTTTCATTGCTGCTAGTTCAGTTGTTCTTTATGTGTGACACCAGCCAGCATGCAGGAAATGAGTAGGTCAGTCTAGTGGCACTCCAGATCAGGATTTTGCTGCTGAGATGCTCTGACAGCAGTAATCACATCGAGATAGTTGTCCGGAATCATTTTCAGTTTAAGGATGGGCACCATAGACTGGGTGACCTCAGAAGGGTGTTTTGTTGGACGGAATGGTAAGGATATAATGCATGGCATGTCATAATCAACAGCATATCAACATTGTGAATGGATGTTGAGAGAGAAATGTATGCAGTACCTAACTGTAAGATATGTCCAGGCACATATTACAGTTGGAGACTCTTGGAGGCATTGACATATTAGATACAAAATGGTTACAGATGCCTGATACTTAGTACAGAATTTATGTTGTCTTGGGCTCACCTTACTCTGTTATGTCAGAAAAAAATACATTGGAAGCTCTTTAAATATCAGTGAAAGTAAGTGGATGAGTAAATATCTCTTGTCTCCTCAGCAGTGTTTGTCAGTGTCCTCTCTTTTTTCAAAATTCTTTGCTGAATACACTACATCCGTTACAGCTAAGATTCGCTATTGCCACTTTTGGCCTGTGCATTATCAGTAATATAATTTCCAATTTTCTAGATTTTTTCCCTGCAGTTTACTATTGGTGTTGTGCTTTTGTTAAAGTTCCCATGATAGATTTTGGTCCTCAGAGTAATAATTTGGGGAGTTTATTGGGCACTCTGTATTTTTTTTTATTCTTTTTTTTTTTTTGCTCCAGTCAATTTTATCTTCAAAGGAACATCCCTGTCACAGCCTTTTTTTGTCATGGATTGTCTGAATTATTTAATCAGTGCCATCATCTCATGTGGAGATGTCAGTGTCGTTGATCTTGTCTAGCTAGCAGGAAATTTTTGAACACGCACATTTCATATGGTATTTTATTGCATTCTTTCTTCATTCATTTGTGTTTGAAAAGCTATTTGACTTCTTTCAAATGGAAAATCACATAGGTTTTCAACTTGTTATTTGTATAGATATATATATATATAGATAATTTAAAGAACAGAGTGCACAATTTTATATGAAAAACATATAGCATATCCTGCTTGTCTGTTTCTTCAAGCAGTGCATAGATCAGCATCTGAGCATCTCTGGCTGTAGATGTTGGATAATATAATGGGTGAAAGAGAGGCAGTCAAAGAGATTTGAAAACAGGAACTTTTGTTTTCTACTTCCTCAATGATTTTGTATTTGTTTCCAGCAATAGAATATATATGTGAATGATTTTGGTAACTAATAACAGTGAGGCTATGAAATTTTGATATCGGCTACCGACATCTGTCGGATGATGATGATCTTGTTGGATAGATGATCATTAGGCTATAAATCAGTGGTCATATTAGACAGAATATTGTGTACATTTTCTGCGAAGGAAAGAAAGGGTTTATGCCCACCAAACATATTTCATTGTCTGAGATAAGACCAATAGGAACTGATACAAAATATAATAAATTTCATGGATATTAAGTAAAAATTTGAGATCTAAAACCATTCTTTGCAGTCTGATAATGCAATCCATCATTCTGAAGTGAAAGACTGAATTTCTGCAATATACATTTTACAGGCCACTGGAATTGTCCAGTCATACATGAAATCTGAATGATTTCAGTGTAGAAGTTGATACTCATCACAGTATCAGTTATTACCATTGTTTTATACAGAACATAGTGCACATTTATATGCGATGAACATATTGCATATCTTGCACGTCTGTTTCTTCAAGCAGTGCAAAATGTAGCATCTGTTTGAATCTTTGTCATAGCTGATCAGCACTTTTAAGAGTAGTACCCTTCAGTAAGGGAGGTTTGGGCTGGATTAGTCTTCGTATTTGATGTACAGAGAAAGTATATCCACACGAAAATACGCAAAGTTTGACAAAGCAGTTGATATATTAGCCAATGAGATGCAAGTCCTTATATTTACCATATCCTTCAGGTCCAGACCCAATTCCCTATGATGAGAGAGGACCTCCTTATGAAGACCGTGATGTCCCAGAGGGTTACAATCGATATCAGGGAGGTGAGTCATATTAGGACACTTCTTTTGACCCGCATTTTTTATTTCTTTCTGTCATAAAGATAAATATCATAGAATATAACCTGTGATCGTGACAGGTTCCATTGTTAGTCAGCTCTGCCTTGATCTTGTCCAGAGAAGGTTGTTCAAGTGATATCAATGAAGGTTATTTACTGGTGTAAGTACTTGATCACATGTCTTCTTTGAAACACATGGTTTCATTACAAGCCTACAGCCATTGCACTATACATATATGTGTGTTTGTCTGCAGACTATCCTGACCGCCAGTACCCCCAGGAGGATCCTTACTACCCAGAGCATGATGCTGCCAGAAGGCTAGAGCAGCTGAATTTGGGAGCTCCTAGACCTACTCCATCTATTGATCAAAGAGGTCAACGTAAGTCTCATTGGTTGCAAGAAAATATAAAAGACAGCCTATCAGAGGCCTTAGAAGATAAGCTGAAAGTTAGTGTAGGAAGTGGTGAAACAGAATATAATATATGACTGCTCCAAATTCAATGGCATGTCAACATTTTATTTAGCTATTAGTTTGAAAGTAAAACATCTGTGTATGGCGGTATATCTGAAGAAGATCTCTCAATATATCAAATCGAGATAACCTCCATCAGGAGGTTGAAAGATGTATATAGAACATAATGTAAATATATCAAAATTTTACATTCTAGAAAGACAAGCTTAGCTTTATAAAACTGCTTGGGAGGAGATTCTTTTTCTTTTTCCTAGCAAACGGGTGAAAGAGATTATCAATTTATTTTTCTCTTTGTGATGATTGAATCTAACAGTGTCTGTGTCAGATATGTTAGCTGATATCCCACCTGAGATATTGACTCTCTCTTGTTGGACGCCCTTTGTATTTGACATGGCAGTTGTCTTGTCTGACCCCACAGCTATTCAGATGCGCATGCCTGACCTGCAGGAGGTGATAGACTTTCTCTCCTCACCTGATGACAGCATCAAGGCCAGTGCTGCCGCTCACTTACAGCACATGACCTACATGGATGATGGGATCAAAGCAAAGACCAGGTAGAATCATTCACATTACTTTTGTTCGACAGATCTTTAACTCTTTTCGGACGTATTACTGATCTATCGGCAAGGCTGCGATCCCTTACGGATGTATTACCGATCTATCGGTAACTTGACATCACCTCAATTTTTGTTTCGTTGTGTTTGTGACCCCAACTTGACATGTGTTTGTTGGAAAATCCTGTTTTTCTTATTTTCTATTCATTGTCCATTCAATTTCCTTTCATTTGATATGCAATATGCAAGGCTTACTTAGATAGTTCCTCTTTAAAAAAAATTTTTTTTTTTTTGTCTGGTACCCCATACTAAGAAAATTTGGCCAGAAATTACTTATGTCTGGTCCCCAAAATGTTCATGTCTGAAAAAAGTTATGGTATAGAAATATTGAACAGACAAACAAAAAAAAATCACCATTTTTCCTTGTATTAAGAAGAAGCCAAACAGAAAGTTGGGAAAAAATTGCAGTGCTAGAAAGAAAAAACGTTTGTTATACATGGTATAAATTTTTCGTAATTTCTCATTCTCCATATTTCAAATTTAGAGAACAAAACTATTCTTTCCTTCTTTATAATGCATACTTATTGCTTCATATGTCTATCAGAAAGAATTGTTTTGGCTGACTAAAAAAGAAAAAATGCTTATTCTCCAATAGAGGATGTTATATGTTGAGAATCATGTGGAAGTCTCATGTTAAGAATTGAGATTGTGTTACAAAAAAAAATGCAGAATTATTTTGCATCATCCATGATAAAAAGCTGACATAGTATTCTAGCTGTTGAATCATGTGTGAGGATCTTATGTCCTTTTTCCCAGATTAGGTAATACAAACAATTGTCTCTCGTTTTCCAGGGGCATGGGAGGTATTCCTCCACTGATTCGTCTCTTGAGTCATGACTTGGTAGAAGTTCACAAAAATGCCTGTGGTGCCTTGCGAAATCTCTCTTATGGCAAAAACAATACAGAAAATAAGGTAAGGGAATTGGCTCTTCAGACCTATTATCACCTGCTCTGCATATCTACAAATGTAATGAAATTTTTTAAAAAGTGTTAAGTCATAATGTGAAGTTGTTAAAGCCCATGATTATTATTCTGGCCTCTGCATAAATATTCATATGGCCATTGTGATGATGGAAAATTAAAGATATTTAAGCCAAGTATTTACAGCAAAGACACTGATTCATTTAAGAACAGGGTGCTATTTTGTGGAGATCTAGAATAAATCAAGTGCAGTGTTTTATTCAGGTTGTTTTTTTTTTTTTCTCTCTCTCTTTTTATTGTCAAAATGTGACATGACCTGGGAAATTTTTTTTTTTTTTTTTACCGGTTATGCATCTGTTGAAATTTGTAATTAGAAAAAAATCATGATTTACTCTGTTGTTTTCAGAGAGCGATTAGAAATGAAAATGGCATTCCAGAGTTGATTAGGCTGTTGAGGAAGACAGATCAAGAGGATGTGAAAGAATCAGTGACTGGAGTTTTGTGGAATCTCTCTTCATGTGAGGTAAGGGTGATATTACATCAAATGTGATTACACAAATATTGCAGAACCAGATGAAATTAATGGAGTATCAAAGTGAGCCTCCTTGAAAAAAATGGATTTTATTGACCATGAATCACTGAAATTTGCTCTGACACTGAATATCTTCAGAATTAAAGGAATCATTGTAAATTACGTTTTCACTGCAGTAAAGGATATTTATTTCCCTATCCTAGACATTTATTGATGCTAGTAGCTGTACTTTAAATAATTTCCAGGGGCCAGAAGCAGTAGCATGACTATCCGACAATCAAACTGTTGCTTTCACACTGGTGATAGCATCGTCAGATTTATAGTGCAGTATTTCCCAGATTTCAGGAAATATTCAAAATGCATTTGTTGGAGAAAAATTCAACATGGATTTTGCAATATTTGAGAAAAAATCTTACCTGAAAGTTTAGCAAATAGACATAGTGAAAGAAAGCATGCAAATAACCACACATAAAGAGATGCATTTGTACATAGCTATATTATCGTTTCCTGTTTCCATATGTGAATGCTCTTGATTTGAGATTTTTGTAGCTTTATTAGCGCAAGAAGTGTTAACTCTCATTTGAGAGCATAGTTTTCTTTTCCTCATTGTGGACACCCAATATACCTGTGTCAGCTATATGCCAGTCACTGTTAAAAGTCATCATCATCATCATCCTTTTATATAAATCTTTGATTTTGAGACTCAGCCAACAACTCCAATAACTAATAAAATATATTAAAAGAAACAAACTACAATGTTGAGAATTAGTAAATTGAAAATGAACAAATTGATGAAACTCACTAGATTTTTGTGTGAACA
Source organism: Peronia verruculata (assembly GCA_038406235.1). Classification (NCBI taxonomy): domain Eukaryota; kingdom Metazoa; phylum Mollusca; class Gastropoda; order Systellommatophora; family Onchidiidae; genus Peronia; species Peronia verruculata. The sequence continues at coordinate 15,375 of JBCAUA010202386.1, read as the reverse complement.
GCCGGTGCTTTCATCTTCTTCATCATTATAATGAACCTTTCAACCCCTTATGAAGCAAAGAATTCCTTCAATCTCCAAGCCTCTTCCTGTTCCATGTGTCAATTTCAGTTTTGCCTCTTTTGTCTCAGCCTTGATTTTATGCCTCAAAGTAGTTCTTAGCCTTTGCCTGACCTTGCTCCATCTAAGTTGTATTCAGGCTTCTCCTGACACCGCTCATTAGCAGATTTATAAGGGTATAGCCAATCTATTGCTTCTTTTTATTCTGCAATTTGGGTGTGGTTGGTTTCTGATTTGTTGTATCTATAAAGTCTTTGTTGGTATGCCTGTCCGTTCAGTGGACTCATTATTCTTTTGGCCAAGCACCTTGTATTTTCAGTGATCATGAACTTTCCCTGTTTCTTTTTCCACCAGGATTTGAAGCAGTCTATAATTGATGATGGGCTCTCAGTGCTGGTCTCCAGTGTTATTCACCAGTACTCAGGCTGGAGTGCCCTGGGCAACTCATCTTCCCAGCTCCCCTGGACAACTGTATGTCGCAACACCACAGGCATCTTGAGGTTAGTAGGCACCCAGTTTCAGTCAAAAACTTTATATGCAGCCATTCTCCTGTATGTAAAGGGGAGAAAAAAAAACCAACATGTTAGCAGATCGTTTTAAATTATTTAAAATCTGAAATTTTACCTCGAACAAGAAAGTATTTTTATGGAATTTTTGTTTAAATTTTCATTGGTCATGTTGTCCCATGGTTGAAACAGATGTTTACATTATGGAGAGTCATATCTTCTAAAATTTACACAGATTTTAACTCATTGACAACATTTCCCCGCAACATATGCGGGATTGTCAGGTGGTCAATTTAGGCGTTTCCTGCACCCTATGCGGGATAGAATTGATAATTTTTTCACACCAGTCCATTCCCCACAAATGCCCCAGGAACCGTCTTTTACCGTAGAGTCACCATTTGATTCATTTCATACCGAGTTTTATGGAAGTTAATCAGTAACTTTTTAAGTTTTTGAAGATCAGGGAAAGTCACTTCAAAGTGCAAGTGGGGAAGGAAAACAATTGTAATTACAGGCGTAGCACTAAGAAGGCTAAAGGTAAAGCATCACCATATTCCGTATGTACTAGAGAAACGTCTTCTGCACAGCAGACAGAGATGTAGAAACCATCACTATCAGACGATTGAACAACTCGGCAAGAACTACATTTGCCAACATTTTCCCCAAATTTTTGGGAAACCCAAAATCATCTTTCATAAAAAAAATCATAAAAAATAACTATGTGACATTATCCATTTCTGTTTTCTGTATCATATTGTGTTGATTTAGAAGTGACATATGTCTTAAAATGGTTGATGTGGGACTAAAAATGTGTTTATTAATTTTTTGAAATTTCTCTGAAAAATGTCAGTCTTCAGTGTATCCAAACTCAAAACAAGCTCAGTTTTCAGTGAGTTAAATATTCATAACTAACGTAAACGCAGTCCTATATAATTTTAAATTTTGCTGATTGGAATAGTGCATTGAAGTCAGCATAATAATCAGATTTGCAAAGCATTTTTAAAAAAATGGTGTATAGGCACTAGTGTATAGGCACTATTCATGTTTGAAAGATAAATTTTGCTAATTGGAATAGTGCATTGAAGACAGCATAATAACCAGATTTGCAAAGCATTTTCAAAAGGTGGTGTATAGGCTATATCTATTCATTATTTTTCATTATTTTTATTTATCTTTATATATTGTTGTTGCATGTTTTCCCTTCACAGTACAATTTTCATGATTGTTTCTCCAGAAATGTCAGCTCAGCTGGATTTGATGCGAGAAAAAGGTTACGTGAATGCAGAGGCCTGGTCAACGCACTGATTTATATCTTAAAACTGGCAGCTGATAACACGAGCAGCAATGACATCGATAATAAAGTAGTGGAGAACACAGTGTGTGTCTTAAGAAATTTGTCCTACCGCATCCAGGAGGTGGAAGACCCAGATTTCTTCAAGAAACGAAGTCTTCCAAGGCAGCAGAGTTCTACTGCAAAAGGAAAGTCATCAAAAAGTAAGTATTTGATATTTCATCTTGTACTTGAAAATTTCAGATGGCAAAGTGATGTTCAATGCTAAGGAAGATCTTTGAGTATGTTTCTGTCACATTCCTATCCATTCAAAACAGCTGTTCTCAATGGCTTGGCCTGTAGAATTATAGCTCTGTCATAATCACATAGGGCAACTAATTCATATCTCCATTCTGGAAAACAGATCTATATCAAATTTTGCACAGCTCTCACTTTTCATCACCTCCATGTAAACCATTTTTATTTCAAGAAAATAACGTTAGTGTCCTCAAAATTTCTAATATATCAGAAATAAAAAGAGAGCGAAAATATGAACATTTTAGTGGAATCATATGTCAGCATTTTTTTTTTAAATTTTCACTGTAGTTCCAAAGTAAGTTGAATAAAGGTATCTGGAAGAAAGATGCTTTTTTGTACTCATTACTGCTGTATCAATGCTAAAGGCTGTTTTTCTCATACTACCATGAATTCCAGTGGACATGAATCTAAATTCAGATCCCTGGTCACAAGATCAACATTAAACTGGTGCTCTGATAAACCCATTTGGCATCTCATCAGTTTCAATTTTTAGGCTGACTTTTTCAAAGCTGTATTCTTCTAGAAGTGAGATCCTGAGTGTTGGATTGTGGCAACGATGACAAAATCTGTGACTCTGATATGTTTATGCATGATTTGAGACCATAATTCTGGAAAAATTGCAAGCAATGATTGAGTATTAGAATCATTGCAGCTGTTCTCCTGTATGTAAAGGGGAGGAAAAAAAAAAAAACATGTTAGCATATCATTTTAAATTATTTAAAATCTGAAATTTTACCTTGAACAAGAAAGTATTTTCATGTAAATAACGTTTTAAAACTAACAATAAAATGATGAAATAGAGAAGCATAGTAGATAAGTAGATTTTATAAGGACTAATTAGGACAGACTCCTTGTGGGGCAAATGAACTTGGTTAGTTATATTATGTGAATTGTCCAGCCCATTGTTTTAAATAAATTAAAATGACTAGAGTACCTGAGACACCCTTAATGAAGCTGCGCAAACTATGAAACCTTGCTCAGGGTCCATACATTATAAACTGTTACTTCCCAGTAGAATGTATGATTTTATTCCTGTATTTATTCACAGCAAATGACTCCGGGCCAGGATGTTTTGGAAACAAATCAGCCAAGGCAAAGTCAGCTCAGAATAGCAGATCGGGAAACCAGCCTAGCAGGTAGTAAGCGTGACTGAAATATTATCAAGATACACAAAGAAGATAATACTATGACTTCATATTCAACTGATTTTGACCGCTAGATGATTTAATATCTGGAAAAATCCGCTGTCGTTCTTGTAAGCCTGACAATGTTATTTAGGAGAAAAATTTTGCTTTATACCTGCAATAATTTATGTAAAACTACTTGAAATTGCTGTCTGTGGTTTGTCTTTGTCCCTTACAGTAAGTGATTATGACAAATCATACTCTGTTGTTTTGACTTTGTATTAAATTATATATTTTGTCTAGTAGTTTTTTTTATTTTTTTATTTTATTTTTTTTTTTTGTTATGTGTAATATTCATAGTGTGAGTCTAAGAACTTCTGCTATTATTTCAGTGGGCCACCTCAGCTGCCACCAGCCTCCATTGAGTATCGCTCTTTGTGGGGCTCAGACATCCACGGTTTGTATTCCACTGTGCTGAAACGATGCACTAATCCTATCACCATGGAGGCTGCTGCAGGAGCCATTCAGAATCTGACAGCATGTGACTGGCAGGTAAGAAGATAGTGTGTTGGTTTGCTTCTTTCTTCCATGATCTCTCCTCTTTCTGTAGTCACTCAGAAATCAGCACTAGTCTCACTGGATCATATGAAGTAGCAGTGTGAATTTTCCTCTCTACAAATGTCTTGCTTTTTTTATCCCAGTCATATACAAGCTTAAACAACAAAATGATAAAACAGTTGCTTTTGTTCTCCTCCTCAAGAATTGAGTCTTTTGATTCAAAAATGGTTGAAGAGAAAAAGTGTTTATTTGTGTTTTATTTGCAGCCGGCAGTGGAAAGCCGGGCCATGGTGAGGAAAGAAAAGGGGCTTCCCCTACTGGTGGACCTTTTGTCTGCTGAGAGTGACCGAGTGGTGTGTGCAACAGCCACAGCCTTGAGAAATCTTGCCATAGATGAGAAAAACAAAGAGTTAGTGGGTGAGTTTTCAAATAGTTTCCAGTTTTTGGGTTTGTTGGATTTGTCAGTCCAATAAAGTATCAGCTTTGTTTCAGCTGACCCTGTGTTGGAGAAGATCACTCCAGCTTGTGAATATAAAACTTAGTCAATGTCTAAACATTGTTTCACCATAAACCCCCCTGTGGAAGAAACAGATGTATAATGCTCATCTACATATGAGTAATTTGGCATGCCTACTACTCTTTTATGAGAAAATTGATTGACCTTCATGTTATTTTACATCAACTTTTCTTCTCCATGAAATAGGAAAAGGTAAACTCTGTAACATTCTTTTGTGTGCATTCCAGTTGTGGTCCTAATGCACACCAGACACCATCTTAAAGCTTATGCTACCAAAAAAATACCTTAACTACTGCTATATTATCACCTAAAAGTCAGAGATGTATGATCTAAAGCAATGTCATTCATTAGTTATTGCATACTATGTTTCCTTTCTTTCTTATACTCAAGCAAAATGCTTTAATTGTTTCCAGGCAAATATGCTATCAGACAGTTGGTCAGTCGACTGCCACGAGACAACCGCAACAATTTGCCTGATGACACGATATGTGCTGTTGTTGCCACCTTGTACGAAGTAGTCAAAGATAACCAAGATTTTGCCCTGTAAGTCTTTACACAATTTCACTGTTACTTTGTGATCATAGGGGCTGTTGTTCACTCATCCTTTTTTTTTTTTTTTTTCAATATATACATTTGTTTTGATTGATACAGAATGGGTAATGCAACTTCAAAACATATGAACTTTCATGTTCGACAATGAATTTTTGAAATTCTGTTTCATATCACAGATTATTTTCAGTACAAAAGTGAACTTACCTCTCTGTTCTGTTAACATAGAAATTCCATCAAGATTGTTGGCTCTCAGTTTCTTCCCTGATATCTACTTAGCTCTTTAAATTATGAATGATTTAGACACCCATCTGCACCATGATTAAATATGAAATGAAATTGTCTTCTTAGTTTGATGGTAAAGCAGCTTTGTTATGGTTAATTTGCCATTGTTATCTGCAGAGCACTGGTGCAGGAGGATGGTCTTCCCAGGTTGATACACATCAATAGATCTGAAGGCAAATACTTGGCCAGAACATTAAAGTTCACCCAGTCTGTAAGTGTGAAACCACTGCATGTCTGTGTTATGTAGGTGCAAGAATGTTACCTGTTGTAGAATTTGTACTTAGAGAAAATAGGAGACTGGGTTTTGACTCTGTCTTGACTGTTGTCTTCACTCTTGTTGTTACTGTTCAGAGCAACAACTTTCCCAGATTTTCCATTCCTTCAGGTCTGTTTATGATGAGGATTTCTTGGGGAGAAAAAAAAAAAAAAAAAGATTAGCTGCTGGGATTCCATTATCTGTTTTTAAACAGTGATACTTAAGGGTTTTATACATGGAAAGCAATTTGATCCATATTACCACTGTATTAGCTAAGCTGGGATCACAACCTGGATTTGCAACATTGGAAATTAAAGTAGGACATTGTTAAATGAAATTTTGGCCATAAAACATGTCATGCCTATTTGTCCCAGAGGGGAGGGAGTAAAAAGAAAAAAAAATCATGCATTTTAAATGAAATGATCTCCATTAGAAATCTGTGTTTAGTCTTCATTTGTTTTCTTCTCATTTTTTTTTTCTTTGTTTCTTGGGTTTTTTTTCATTTGCTAATGCAGATGTTATCTTGTTTGTTTGCTGATTTTTTTTTTTCATTACACTTTGTCCTCTTTAGCTTCCGCGAAGATAAAACTGTGTGACACCAATAAGCTGATATATTCTGTCTCTAGCTTTGTATATTTTATACTTTGCTTTTATATCCTACAGTAAATGTTATGGATTTCTGCAGATGTTCCTTCATTTGAAATTAGAGCACTTGGTTGAATGATTTTATAGGGACACATTAAATGAATGATTTTGTAAGGACCCATCAGATGAAAAATGTTATAGGGACACATAAAGAACACAAGATAACTTATCATATTTGCTTTTTCAGCTTCTCAAGACACTGTGGGGCTACAAATCTTTACACACAGAATATGCAAAGCTGGGCTATCAGCAGAATGACTTCACCACTTCCAGAGCCTATCCCAGGTATTGTACATGTTGAAACAGAGAACTCCCTGCTTTTGTTTGCTGAGAATTAACCCTCTGAGACTGAGGACAGCTTCTAAAAGACTACCACTGCTAAAGCAATGCTCATTATCAATGACAGTGACCTTACTGCTGAGCTGACCAGATCAGTGAGCCATTTTGAGCTTCAATCTAATTGCTTCCCTTTGTCAAGAACACAAGGTATGAGACAAGCATTGTAAGGAAGGAAAAATTAACTTTTTCCCTTTTTATTTGTAGCAGAAAAGTTTGAAAAATTTATCACATGATAATAATTTTTTCCCCTTCAATGACAATTTTTGAGAGGGGGGGTTGCTTTAGCAGTTTGAAATACAAGAGTGAATGTGATTTCCCTCCTTGCAGTGCTCGTTTTATTTTACCACATGTACTCGGCAAAGGGAAATAACTTAAGTGGCTGAAAAACTGGTCCATTGATTATTGGTCATCAGTGCCCATCCATAAAAGTTTTTACTTAGTTCAAAATTTCATTTTATCATGTATCATGTTTGTAACACTGGTAATTGAGAATTAAAGCTTTGGGCATACATCTGATAATAGTTCATATTCCACTAAGCAAAAACTTGGAAATCTCAGGCGGAGTGTTTGTACCCCGTTGCTAGAAATAGAACACTATCTGATGTTTGTTGCCGCTCCACCATGAAATCTGAGAACAGTTGTCACCGATCCCGTGCATTTTTATGTGTTTTTCTATGTCAGTGTGAACAGTTATAAATGTTTGTATCCGCTAGCCTTCAAAAATTCAGCGGGGATTTCCAGTCGTTCGCTTGGTCAGAACAAATCTATCAGTAATTTATAGCTTTGCAATGTGAGACACATTTTTAACTTCATCTCAATAATCACTGAATACTGGTAATATTCATTCAGTGTAACTCTGCTGCACAATACATGGTCTTCCTTCCTAACTTGTATATCATACCAGCTTTCCTTTTCCCCAATTGTCCTAGGCAAATTCTTGAGAGGTGCATCCTTGAAATAGGGTTTTGGGGGGGAAAAAAAATAATCAAAATTTAATTTTTTGCAATTTTTGGACACTTTGACTTCTTTTGATATGAGAAAAATAAAGGTTGGGTCCGGAAACATCTGCATCAGCACCAAAACAGTATCACTAGGAGACTGTATAGAAATATTGGGAAATTTCAATTTCAGTTTTCTTAAATTGTATGTTCGTTTTTCACATTTATCCCTAGGATTTTTTTTGTTTGTTTGTTAACCAATACAATTTTGTATGTGTATTCCCAATGGCATGTGTTTCAGTGATATGCGTCCTTACTCTGAATTTTGTTCACAACTTCAAACAAAAAACTGTGGTATTTTATGACATCATGTGAAATATGCACATTTATCAGCACATATATTTAAAAGAATTATAACAGACATTCTATGACCTATAAGCAAAAAAGAAATTCGTTATTTTTTATATAGAGCTATTTCATTAATGCCCAAATTTCAAATTACTATATTTGTTAATGCAGAAGCCTGAGGATTTTGAAAATATCTAATTTTCCTTAAAAAAATCCAGTATGGTGGCATTGTCATGGCAATTGAAGATGAAACAGTTAAAAAAAAATAAAAAAAATCTCTAATTTGAATATACTCAGCCCAAATTTTAGATTTGAAGAATCCTCAGTAAAAACATTAAAAAAAAAAAAAAAAAACTTTTTTGACTCTAACCCTACCTTAAAAAAGAAAATATTACTTTTGACAGGCAAGATACCTCTAAACTTGGAGACATGTCCAGAACTCCCATGTCCAGTAATCACACGACTCCATACAACACACTCAGCCGACCTATGTCAGGCCAAGGATACGATGACAGCACTTTGACCCCAGCACGGGCCCCACAGCGTGGATACTACGATGATGACAGACATCCACCTGATGTGGACTTTCGGGGAATGAACAGAAGTAATGCATCATTGCATGATAATCGGCCACCAGATCACCGAGGTGAATGGGCACTCTGTCTGTTTTCTCTAAAGCATTTACAGAGAAGTTAAAATTTGTCAACCTGGAACCACTGCTTAGAACATAGTATAATATACGGACATTGACCTAGACTAACATGATTCATATCACACGTTATCATAGTTTATTTGCAAGAAAACTTTGTTTATCCAGAAGCTGTTGTTATAAAAGTTGCTGCCTGCTAGCTTGTCATAATGTGTTGACTGATTAACCGTGAACACATTTTGGCAAGCATGTCTTTTGCTACATGTGTTTATTATAGTGCAACATTTTATAAAATTGAAAAAGACTATCTGGCAACTAACTAACAATTCAAAAAATCACATAACACATATAAACAACTTCATCTTGAGATTAAAAGTGAACGCCAAATTCTCAAGTGAAATTGACTCCTCTTCATGGCAACAATGTAAACATATAAACATAATGCAATTATCATAGTGCAACATGATGAAATTTATGAGAAAAAATATTGATTGACCCATCCAGGAAGTTTTCATATCCAGAACAAAAACAGTTTTTTTTTTTTTCCTGTAGGGGTGTCCAAAGATTGTATAACTGGATATGTTTCTCACTGTGGGAAATGCAAGTTTCCAAAATGCAAAATGAAAATGATCCATGAGTTCCATGAGTTTATTCAACATGTTCTCCCCTCTCAGTGCAACAACTACAAATATTGTCAGATCTAAAGAGATGTGCCCTATTCCTCTGTTTGAATAAGAGCCATTTATTGATAAATTTTGCAATGCCAGAATGAGGTGGGAGTGAAGACTTCAGGAAATTATTTTTTGTATATATGTGGCTCCAGATGGTGTGGCAAGTTCCACAGTCCTCAGATCATTGACAGAATATGTCAGGGTTTGTTTTTCAACAATCTGTTGATCTTAATGGATACAAAATTACTAGTTTATTTCATGGGCAGATTAGGCAGCTAATTGCATTGATTTGGTGAATTCTTACAAAAAACTATTTTTGCAGTATGATGGCTGTTAGTGTCCTGTCATAGACATTTAGATTGAACTCGTTATAGACAATATCCACTATGTTCTAGCATCTTTGCAAATTGGAATCTGAAAAAAAAAAAAAAAAAGCACTGATTTGTGATCATCCTGAACCCTTACTTTTCACCAAAGACAAAATCCTGGATCTTCGTTGCTAAATATTACATAAAGTTGTTGGGTCAGAGTTTTTTCATTCATTCTCTCTTTTTTTCTCTCTCTCTCTTTTTTTTTCTCTCTCTTTTTTTTCTCTCTCTCTCTTTCTCTCTCTCTCTCTCTCTCTCTCTCTCTCTCTCTCTCCTTCATTACCACCTCACCAGTCCACTTTACTCACTTATTTAATGGTAATATTTTTCTTTTTGCAGATAACCTGAACTATTCCCGAGACAGAATTCAGGTAAGGAATAGGACTACCAGTTTTTTATCTGATCTTGTTTGATTTTTTTAAGTGATATGACAATTGTGGGCTTTAATTTGAGTATTACAGGTACTGCTTTTGATTGCACTACCTCTTATTATTAACATAGAAAATTTGGCAGGTGTTTCCTTTTCCTATGATTTCTGTTCTTGTATAGTTTATTTTGTTTGAAAAAGAAATGGGTTAAGAGCTTCTTTAGGCTCTCACTGGTAACATCACACGGAATCTAACAGAATGAAAGCCTGTGAAGAAGGCAAGAGTTAGTGAAGACTGGGACAAATGGAGGAGAATTGTTGTATCTGTGTCATTACCTGTGATGGCAAACACAGCACCTGGTTTTAGTGACAGGTAACAGCCTACTAATAATATAGCATAGACATTTCGAGTTGAAAATTGTGCAATACTTCAAGTGCTGTAATAGTTTTTTTGTAATTAACCTGTTATACTTTCTGCAGGATGACATCCCACTCAATGATATTAGCCCAGGCTATGCTCCACTGGATGAGCCCAGACCTCACAGGACGAAACCTCCAGTGGGAGGTGTACCACTATTTCCCAACCTGTCACCGGTGAGTTGTCTAGAGGATGAATGTAGTGAATGACTGTTGAGTTAAATTGATCTGCCACTGCCACAATCAATGTTCTGAAAACAATGCTCACTCTTTGATCTAAAGGCCTATGGGCAGCCATAAATGGGAAGCTTTCATTGCACTAATTTTTGTTCTGCTTTACTTTGCTGGGATGTATTGAGTTGGTTATATTAATGTTGATAATTGGTAATGAGAACTTTAAATAACGCTCACTGCGTGAAAGCTGTCTTTGACTAATAAATGCATTTTTGATCATGCTCATCACAACTGATAGTGATTTCAATGATGCAGTGATTCATTTAAACTAAAGGGAAAAAGGTTATGAGACACCTATATTCTCTTGTGATACAACAGTAATGATCAGTCAAGCAGTTAGGTACTAAATTTGCAGTGAAAGGAGTCAACTACTTTTTATATATTGCCAAACCATTTGGGATGATTTTTTTTTTTTTTTTTGGATGAATTTCATCGCTCTATGGCACTTGAAGCAAACCAGTCTCAGATGCACATGGGTTATGGGAAAATTAATCTCAGACTTGTCCTAGCTGCTTTGCTTACATGATTTAGTGTGCAGTGGTGAGAAAATTTTGTTTTGAATTTCAGGCTGAGCCAGTCTCCCCAAGCTATGGTGGTGACCCTCAGGCAGTGTCAGAACCACTCTATGCTCAAGTCAACAAAGGTAGCCGTCGCAGAGCTGATCCATACAGTGACTCTGGTGGTCAGCAAGGTGGCATGCATCATAGCCTAGAGGGTGGCGGAGGTGGTGGGGGTGGTGCTGATTCCTGGGTGTAACCACAGAGGTGTGAGACAACTGACCTACATGCGTATGTCAATGACCAGTATACCTGTGACGAGATGATCAATATATCAATCTTAAACAAAATTAGGAAATAAGGCAAAACTACTTGAGCAAGGGATCTTATAGAAGAAGCTCACTTGTCCCTTGTTTCATTTCGTTTCAGCTACATTGAAATCAAATTGTTGTTTTTTCTCCCTGCTCATTAGGAATAAAAGTTAGGCCTGGTGATGACATGTTCCTGTATGGTTTCAGTTAAGTTGAAGATGATGGCATCCTGGACTGCTAGTGAACTGGACAATAGAACCTGTGTAAACATTTGAATGTGACAGTGCTCTATCTGCTGAAGGTGAGACATACCATGGTTTGGTAAGCACAGCCTCTACCTACTCAGAATTTGCAGCAAAATGAGATCAGATTAAAAGCAACAACAGGAGCAGACATCTTTGCATTGAGCTGCATAGGCTTGTCTGAAAACAAGCAGTGTGTAGGAGAGCAGTGCAAATTCCATCTGTTTATGTGTGGAGTGGAGTTACCACAGGATTTAGGGAATTCTGGATATGAAGTGTACTTAAATCCAGGATGTTTGGACTTCACTCTTTGTATCATATCTATCATGACATCAGTCATCATCCATTTGCACCGTACCTGAACATTTACTTTCCATAACAAGAGGTAGAGGTTGATTATAGCTCATCACTTACTGTCCTGACTGTGCTGTGCTGGCCATTTACGAATGAATATGTCTGTCTATGCATTGAGCCAACATTGTGTTGTCAGTTTTTTTTTTTTTTGTTTTTTTATCTTTGTGATGAATAAAAATGTACTTCTAAGAGGATGCCCACCACCTTTCTCAGTGGTAGGCTTTGATGATGTTTAGTTGGGCCTAGATCTAATATGCACACAAGACCCATTATAAAAAAATAAAAAAAGCAAGGATGGTTTTCCACATAGTAAGGTTTTCTAATGCGTTTGTGTTTTTAGGCCATGGTTGACACCTGAACATAAATAGTTTAAGTATCACTGATGTTACCAACAGTGTGCAGAGCTCTTACCTTAACCAATCTAAATCTCATGCTCATTTGCAGTGTTGGTAGTTCTTAAAATCATTTATCTACTACATCAACTGGAGCACATGGTCGGTGTATTTTAACTATGCCTGGCATGAATTCTTTCATTGTTGATCCAACATATGACTTTATGAGTGACCACATGCATTGTTGTGTTCATTGATTGCATTGTAAGATGAATCAGGAGATGCCCTAAAGACCCTTCAGAGGTCTTTGTAGAATTCATTGTACATAAAAGTTGATAGTTTTAACTGACCAAGCTGACATGCTAGACTTTGATACATGTACATGATTAACCATGTGTTAATTTCATTGTGTGCTCTTGGATGTATCTGTAACATAATTTTGTTGACTAATATAGCAGCCGGTTCAGAGACATGCAAGTTCAGGCCAGTGCACAAGACCTTTAACCCTAACAGTGTCAGCAGAGACAGCAGTAATGCCAATGATAAGGACGTTGTTCATGTCATGAAATTGAAGGGTCATGCCATGAATGACTGTTCAAGACTATTGTAGTCTTACTATGTTCTATGTATTTTGGAATCTAATTCCAATATGGATAACAATGCTTGGGTCTTTGAACAAATCGGCCTCTTGACAATTCTAGGGTTAAAGTGAGAAATATTTATCTTATTCTCCGAGAATCAGTCACGGACAGAAAACTTCAAAAATAAAGCAGAAGAACATAACATGTATTCATGTGTCATATTCAGTCCTCAACAAGAAATAATCACAAGATGATTACTGTAAGTGCATTATTGCATTAACGAGCTGAGGCATCATATCAAGCAATTTTGAAAAAAAATTTAGCCTTGCTCTTGTCCTCATTCTCATATGCATCTCTTATTTTATTTCTATTCATGAAGCAAATAGATCTCTGTACTGATAGTCCTATTTGCTCTGTAGTGCACAGTGATGGTATCTGTTTGGTATAGATCTGTGCATGTTCCATGAAAACGTTATCCCTGTTGATTGCTGCCACTCATGGACAATGAGTAAAAAGGATCAATATGGTATACATACACATCAAATAGATCAACTACAGACATAACCATTTTGTTAGGTTTGTCAGATGAACTGTCTCCATTTTATCAACCCATGACCCCAGGCCTGTTCAGTTTAGGTATTACGAAGAATGATAACAAACTATGATAGTTAATTGTTTAGAAGCTTTAGTCAGATTGTTGCTTTCATCGAGAGACTATAAAGAGTTGATAGTAAACAAGCCTGAAAGCTCCCTAAGCCTGTTTTTTTAATGTAGTTTTCAGACTATGCGAAATACAGATGTTATGGACTTTGAGTTAGCAGAGTTGATATTATGTTAGTGTGCAGTCAGTCATATTCTGGCTTCTGAAGTTCAGTGCTGCTGGTCTTTGACATGTAGATTTTTATCTGCCCTTACCCTGATGTTCCGAACGAAGTAGATATGAAGTGACCAATGGTCATTTTCTTGAGCCAGCTTTTCCTGTCCGCCACATGCAGTTGATTTGTTTATATACCTGGAGCAGATGACAGGCTGTTGATGTCTAACTTGGTAGTTATGCTGTCTTGTACACATGTAGTAAGTTTTGCTTCCGTTTTTATCACGGTGATTCATTATCTGTTGTAATTATTTATTCATATATTACTTTGACAAAGTGTCCCTAGGTTGTGACTTTAGCTGAGTGTGAGAGAACAATATTTTTTTTTTTTTTTTCATTGCATTTGGTCAGTTATCTGTTGACATTTATAAACTTGTGAGAAACTATGAACTTTTCATATATTCAAGCTGCACATCAGAGACATATTTTGATCCTATGTGCTGTGGGCAAAAACTTAATCTTTCATCATCGTACATGTATTTTTGTCATGTGGGACAGCACCTGCGTCTCTCATGCCAAACAATTACACTTCACATAAACATACTGGTTTATTGCAGTGTTACCAATTTTGACTGAATTTTTACAGCTGTTATATCTCTTGCTTTCTTCGACATTTTTACATTTTGTACAGTGCTCTAAAAGTTCATTTCTTGTTTCAAAACAATTAATCCTATTTTCTTCCCATTTTTAGATTTCACTTTTGTTCACTGTAACAATGTACATATCATTCAAGATACATTTTAAGAGAAGAATAAAATAATGACATATTTCGCCATTCTTGCGTTCTGTTTTGTTATTTGTTCAGGGAAGATCTGTTATTGAAGAGATGCTTGATACAAAATGCAAACATAATTTTTTAACAATTGTTCAGAAAATGTAGTAATATTAAATCGCATGCAATATAAAGACTTGTTCCACTGTTACGAATTCTTTTCACTTTGGAAAGCATTTGTTGAAATAAAATTACAGCTGGAACATGTCATCCTTCATTCACGCACCACACATTTATATGATGGAATGAAACAGGTATTTTATAACTTCACACTTGAGTTAAATCTATGACATACAGTGTAGTTGATTGTAGTTTTGAACCTACATATCACTCTCTCAGTTCTTGTGAAACCTGTCACAGTCCAAACTTCATGAATCCTTAGACATGGTTGAGTGATTTATTGATGCCTGACATTTCATTCATTGGTTCATCAGCCAGATGAAAAGGGCACAGTTTGTAATTTTTCTTTGCTCTCTTTGCATAACAATATGTTCATCGTTGGTAAGTAAATTTAGAAAATCTTCATTGTATGCCTGTTTTAATAATACGTTTATATTTTGAGGCTTACTGGCTATATATCAAGCTAAAGGCGTTTCATTTAACCATATCTCTGTATGTCCATGACAGCTGCAATAAATGAGTGTTTTCCATTGCCACAACACCCACCGCATTTTTTGCGTCCGTGCGAAGGGAAACAACTGTGTTAATGAACTATTATACTGTTTAGTCCAATGGGAGTTCTTCCCATACCAGGATTTGGACCACGGCCATATATGTGACAATGATTTGCTCACAGTGTAGTTTAGACCTCAGTTTTGTTGGTTCTCAAGTGACCATTTACAGGTCAGAAAGTTCCCTAGATTGAGTACAAAACAAAGAAGCCCTCAATTAGAACGTTTTCACTCCTGGGTTTGAATACAGGCCTGATTTTCGCTATGGTTATATCACAATTGCCTGTGTCATGGGGGTTTTAGTTTGGGGGGGGGGGGGGGGGTC
>JBCAUA010202275.1:0-21156 GCA_038406235.1 Peronia verruculata | reverse complement strand
TTGTGTGTGTGTGTGGGTTTTTGTTGTTGTTGCCACGGTGACTGCATCCGCCCCCCCCCCTCTTTCCCCACCTTCTTTCGCTCACTCCCGCTTCACTATCGATCACGGCTGGTGATGTTCGGCAAAGTGGACGGATGGACTCTGGCTTTCAAACAAATTTCAAAAGAGAATACGAGGGATATACATTAAAAATTTAATGGTCTCACATCAGACTGACAACTGGTTTGATACATTCTCAGCTTTTTACAATTCTGTTCTAATCTAACACATATTTTACATTCAGTTCTCGTTGGTGTTGTCATCTGAATTTGATGAGACTGTCAAGATCAGGGATGCCAATCTGTCTACATGAAAAAGCAGGAAAAGTTCCTGGCACTCTTTAGCAACAAGTAAAACTGAAGTATGTTAATGGTAAATAATACAGGATTTGGGGCCAACAAAGAAATTACTGACAGCCAAAAAGTAGGAAATCCTACTAAAGTACGAAATTTGACATTCCTGTAAGATTACTGAATGTACAAGAGGTCTGGACCCATTACTATCATCCCATTTGTATTATCAACGAGGAAAAAAAAAGGGGGGCAAATATAGGGAAAACGAATCAAGAACTTTTCAAAGAATTCTTTCTTTTTTTCTGATGTGTGTGTGTGTGTTTTTTTTCCCCTCAGTAACTAATCTCTGTCTATTTGTTTTATTGCCTCAGTTCACCACGCTGTACAAACACGTCAAAACTGTGCTGTAATCTAATTCAACGATCGCAAAATTATACGGAACAAACAGATTTATCGCTATAAAAACCAAAATCAAACATAATTCAATCAGACACATACGATAAGCTGACACGGCGACTGCCACAGAGTAAAATAAATATACCCAAGAAAAACAAAACGACTGAATGATAATGCCACCCTTTTGCTTGAACTTTGGGACACGTTGGTGATGTTTCAATGGCAGTTGGTCATAAAATGACACAAAAGAAAAAAGAAAGAACAAAGTCGAGTGAAAAAAGCAGTTTCTGAAGGGACGTTATAAACTAATACAAGACGGAATTACATGTACTCATAAATATCTAGATTACAACCAAGACTTACAAAGTGATACTAGTGCCACTGTTTTCTTAGAACTTTGGAACACACTGGTGATATTTCACTAGAAGTAGACACAAACAAACAAAAGTGGTACATACAGACACGCAAACGCACGGCAGCACACACGCATGCACGCACACACACAAACATGCACACACATCTACGCAAACACACACTCATACATACGCACAGGCTTGGTTACTGAAGAGAACAAGAAGTGGCTTATTAAAAAAAAAATGGCTTGTAAAATGTCGCTGTAGGGAAATGCACATTTTTTAATTTTTTTGTTAACAGTGGTAACTAAAATAGCCACTGTCAAAATAATTTTTTTTAAAAATGATGAAATTTTAAAAAGCGGCTCCTGAAATGCCCTGGTAAAACAAAAATTTTAAAAATCTGAAACTACAGTATGGTACGAGAATTTTCTTATGCAGCAGGTTTCACTATCAAAGAATAATGATTAGTGTGAATATTCTGTGAAGAGCTGTGGATCATAAAATAAAATATTAATTTATACGAACATCTGCTATCTTTGACACCTTCAGAAATCAAACCCCACTAGAAGATGTGCCGATAAATGGGAACTTTTGCTTTCCCTCCACCATAACTAAAAGAAATTGTATCTTCATTTGAACGAAAAGTCTCACTCTGATTTCAGGACCAGTTAAAAAAGAAAGAAAGAAAGAAAGAAAGAAAGAAAGAAAGAAAGAAAGAAGACAGACAGACAGACAGACAGAAAGAAAGAAAGAAAGGAAAGAAAGAAAGAAAGAAAGAACATAAGATGAGAAAGAGAGAGAGAGAGCAGAGTAGGGAGGGAGATGGGGGAGAGAAAGAACTGAGCAAGCTGTGAAATTAACTATTATTTCTTCTTTTTCAGCGGCGATAAGATTATCTATTCTGTTGAACTGACTTGCTCGTCATAGCTTTCCGTGAAAAATATTCTGAAGCCACGAAAGCTCAGATGGATCTGCATGGTGCTGCTAACCGGTTACTATGTGTTGGACTTGTTCAACATAGAGATAAAATTAAAACAAACAAACAAACAAACAAACAAACAATTCTTCTCACAACTTCACATGGACGAGGACATGACATCATTTCGTACTCTCTCTCTCTCTCTCTCTCACACACATACACACACACGCACACACACACACGCACACACACACGCACACACACACACGCACACACACACACTACTACATGAGATAACTTCCCGCTGGAGGTTGAAAGCGAAACATATACCACTACTACATAACAGACCAGTGTTTTACTTCACGATGTTCCATTGTTACTACACTCAATGTTGTATGCGAGAGTTCATCAGGACAACACCCCGCCAGTTAGGACACCGACAGTGTTACCTACTTTCCCTACAGTGCCCCTGTTGCCCGCGCGCTGGACTTGACCAGTAGGACCTTCCCAGGTACAAAAACACACAAAGGCGACGCTTGAGGTGGTCAGCGTCGGGTGCGCTGGACCCACGGACACCCTGGGACTGGGACCTGGTAGAGCACGGTCACCCCGCTGGGAGGGCCACTACAATAACCCCCTTAACGGCCAATTGAACAACGATAATAACTAGTGCACTGGACATACTGACTGCGGACACGATAGGCCTGGTCGGCCAACCACATGTACTGGACATAGACAACAGTAAAATTAACGTCAGTGGGTGCGGAATTGCCCAATGGTCATCTTTTGATTAGGGAATCGTGCGGTTTCCAGTTAAATATATATTAAAATAATGAAAAAAGTGTATGCTACTTTTTCTCTATAGAATGTGTACTGGTTATAAAAGAATTAAAAGAGAACTTTAGTGTTCTAACCAGTCATTTTATTCCCTTGCAATGGCAAGTTCTGTTCCAACTTTCTGGCTAAAACTAAAAGCAACTAACTGGTTGCACAAGCCTCCTCCTCCATGTAGTGACAAAGTGACGAGCTGATTCGGTCATTATTTCTTAGCTGTAATTAAAGGAACAATGGGAAAATGAATAGCACAAAACGTCCATCACAATTACAGAAAAGTTAATGGAACGAGGTATGAACATTGCCATTTCAAAGAGGCGATTTCATGGGTAATGTAGAAGTAGAAGCCATGGGGGCGGACAGAATGTAAGGCATGGGAAAAAATGTCCAAGAAAACATGACAATGCCAAACACTTATATCAAACATTCTGTATTAATAGAGATATCAGCAGTGGTATGGATGTAGGAGGCTCCAGATATGAACATATGTAAAAATTTTTATTTTTTTTTTTTAACAAGGAAGAGTTTATGTGATATGGATGCAGGAAATTGTTACCAGCGAGACTGAGATAAAAACCAACATTTCTCAAAGTCACCTGTTTAACACGGAAAATGTTCTGTCGGTGCGGACATTGACCGGAGACACGATTTTCCTGCGCAGTACCAACATAGTTTAATAACAAAATCTGCGTTCGTACTGCCAGGTAACTTTTTTTTTTTTTTGCCGTTCCTACACTTTGACGCACTGCTTCGTTGTTGTGTTTTTGTTTGTTGTTGTTGTTGTTGTATTGTGTGTGTGTGTGTGTCTGTGTGTTTTGTCTGTCTGTTATTCCCCCCATTCTATTG
Source organism: Peronia verruculata (assembly GCA_038406235.1). Taxonomy (NCBI): domain Eukaryota; kingdom Metazoa; phylum Mollusca; class Gastropoda; order Systellommatophora; family Onchidiidae; genus Peronia; species Peronia verruculata. Next base: position 17,473 of record JBCAUA010202275.1, on the reverse strand, counting down.
CCGAGCATAGCTGAAAGACTGAATTCAGCCACATAGGTCAACACGACAAATACTCTTCATACAGCACACATTATGTGTTATGAATACCTTTATCTTGTCACATAATACATGTCAAGATTCAACGACCTCAATATCGGGGATTCACAGTGTGACATAAATTGCGCCCACTGCGGGTTTTTTTTTTTTTTTCGGGGGTTGGGGGGGGGATTTTATTTTGTACAGTAAATAAATGAAATTACAATAATAAATGCTCTCCTGTTATAATTTTTCTCCATAACTCATACTAGTCGTAGACCTTTTTTTTTAAATTTTTCCTGATGTTCTCTTTGGTGTGTGAAGCTACAAATTAACGTATTTAAAAGAGAGGAAGAAAAAAATAAACGAAAATTTACTTGCAAAAAGAATATAGGGAGGTGGAAAGCCTGACTGGCCCTATATCATCAAACTAAAAGACTACTTAATTTGCTATGCCTGAGAACAGAAAAGAAAAAAAAAAATGATAATGATAAAATACCGTGACAGATATCTATTTTTGGCCTATATTCAACGCCCTCGTGAATGATATGAATGGCCAATCAAATTCAGTTTTTCTTATGCCCTGATCTTTGCCCGATTTCTGTCAATGGCACACTGAACGACTTGCCAATCTCGCACCTTCCATTTCATGCCAGCAGAGCTTTTTGTCAATCCCTGACTGAATTCTTCACGCTTTGCCGACATGAATGGCGGAGCTTTCATGGCTTCATAATTATACTGTGCACTCTCAAAAGACGAAATCGGTACGTTTATGATATATGACCAGGCCTGGTGTGATAAAACTGAAATTAATGGATATTTGACATCGTTTTCTATGACATAATGCAGACCAGAGCACGAACGTTCATCTACATGTATATGTCTCCTCTGCTCTTGTCAGACAAATAATCATAAAGTAATCATGGTATCTCAACCATGCATTCAATTCTACTGCGTGTATCGGTATAGTGATATACCACTGCTAGTGAACTGTTCCAGGTATAGTGATATATCACTGCTAGTGAACTGTTCCAGGTATAGTGATATATCACTGCTAGTGAACTGTTCCAGGTATAGTGATATACCACTGCTAGTGAACTGTTCCAGGTATAGTGATATACCACTGCTAGTGAACTGCTCCAGATATAGTGATATACCACTGCTAGTGAACTGTTCCAGGTTATACAAGCTTCGGCCCAACAATCATCTCTTACATTGTATTTCACTAATAGCTGCTATAAAAGACCTACTGGAACATGCTGTTGAAACACAAACATGCCGCTGAAGTAGCCATATAACAGCGTTTTGATTTGACAGCAGAGGTAAGTGAAAGGGGTTGAGGGGGGAAGGAGAGACAGAAGATACAAGTTAAAAATACATGGATTGATAGTTTTAGAAAGAGACCACTCGTTCTTTTTAACAGAATACATGTATCTATTGACACATTCAAATTTCGAGATGTGCTTTCGCCCACGCTTCGGTTTTCTGAACAGTTTAGCATCTGTGTAATATAACGAAAGTCGCGCTGATAGTTAAGTAATATCATTTAATATGAGATAACATGTGCATTTAAAATGCTGCTAGGTGTGCAAGTTAACGTGCTCTATCTAACAAAGATTCTAAAGATGGTAATGAAATGATTTCGGTTCTAATGCGATACCAAACAAGCGCTTAGTATGCCAAACCGTAGACAATACTGAACCGGAACAAAATAGGAAAGGAGAGAAGACAGAATGAACAAACGTACAAACAAAAGACATACAGAAAGAAAAGAACGAAAGAAAGAAGGAAATACAAAAAAAGACAACAGAGAAAAAAAGAATGAAATAAAGAGGAAAGGAAAAAGGAAAAGAAAGAAAGAGACTGACAACGAGGCATGACAATCATGACCCTGGTAATCAAGTTTCGCAAAGATGTTTGTATGCTGACAGACTGTCATGCCAGCTCGTGGATGTTAACAAGAGACAACGATCCACAGACGACGATGACGACGAAATGACGGAGGTAGCCAACGAGGAATCGCAAAGAAATAACAAAGGACGCGTGGCGATGAGCAACGACCTGGGTCAGTACAGGATAAATAAAGGCAGAGACCTGGTAAAGACCTATAGAAAGTACGACAACACCGAAGAAGCTACAGAATCAGTTACCAACGATTAACAAGTATGATGAAAAGAAGAAAAGAAAGACGAGAGAGTCTGTGGAAGGTACGGCAACACCGAAGAAGCTATAGAACCAGTCACCAATGGTTAACAAGTATGATGGAAAGAAGGAAACACGCCCGCATGCACGCGCGCGCGCACACACACACACACACACACACACAGAGAGAGAGAGAGAGAGAGAGGAACAGAGAATGTGAAATGACCAATCAGTAAAGTTTAGATCTTAACATTGCTGACCCCTACAAATTAATGTCAAATGTCATACATGCAATCGCCGAAACTTTTATGATAAGAATAATATAACACGATTCCTTTCAAATTTAAAGCACAGGTCTATATTGTAGTTTGTGTGTCTTGACCTTAGCTGAACCGCTGAGACTTGACCCACTGTGTCCCTGGGGTTCGATTGAATCCAGAAAAGAAGCACCAGCCTGTTTGTTTGTTCGCTTACGTGTCAGCATGACCATGATTGTGCCAAAATACGGCAAGATGCGTTTACACGTCAAGAAGAAGAGAGGAAGGAGTGGGACAGAAGACAGCAAAGAGAGAGAGAGAGAAGACATGTCACCCCTGAAACGTCGAGAATGGCATTCCGTGGGAGACATCCCACCGATGCCAGGGTTTCACCGCCTGCAGGTGGGAGCAAAAACCTACTGGTGGAGGCAGAATGAGAAATGGACAGGAAAATACTCAAAAGTGCACGGTATTTTAAAAATAACAGAACTACATGCTCATGAATTTTAATGCCATCCCTACAGCACACAGATCTGACTATCACTTTTATTGGTAGCACATGTTGCATCGTTGTGTTATAATTGGTTCACTGGCTCTATCGTGGTTATCATGAAAATGCATGAACCATCAAGAGCTTTTCACTTTTCAGATGTAACTCGATAAAACCCCTCCAATTTGCTAATGTTCATCAAGTGTACATAAAATTAAAAAACAGTGAGGACGGAATCGCTTTGGGCTTTTAATATTGCGTTGCTAATGTACGAGTGAGTAGGCCCAGACAAATGGTAAGAGAGAGAGGGAGCGAGAAGTGAGAGAAGGAGAGAGAGAGAAGGGTGGAGAGAAAGAGTGCACACATGTTGTGTGAGTATGCAGGTGTTGTGTTCGAGAAAGGACAATGAAGGAATGCAGGAATGGGGTGGGGCGAGAATGGGAGGGCGAGAGCGTGCGTGAGAGGAAAAAAAAAAAAACGGTGGGGAGGAAACAGCCTGGGGAGGGGGGGGGGGAGGAATTACAACAATTATAGGAATAATAGATAAACTGCGTGGAAGGCTAGATAGACAGAAAGACAAACAGCGAATACATGGACAATATTATTAAAACATGTACATGTATAATATGAAAACCCAACCAAACGAAACAAAACAAAACATTGTCCACGACTCAGATGAAAGTCACAAACTAACTGATTTTCTTCACTTTATAAACTAGATAAGATAATGTGACCACAATAACCAATATCGTATTATAATGGGGCTCAAATTCACCTGAATTACTTTAAGAAAAAAGGGTGCGAACATTCACGCAGTGTCAGGCAGGGTGACATCAACAATGAATAAGTAAATGATTGGACTAGATCGAAGAGGAGGGGAAAAAAAGGGGGGGGGGAGAGACAAGGGGGGACTAACACAAAGGAAAGCACAGTGATCATAAGACTTAACTGAATAAATAAGATAAAATAAACCGGGCTGAAAAAAATAAAGCAAATAAAAACAAACAGATCCTTAAAGTTAAAGCCTAATATGACGTGCCCCTGAAATTGCTTAAAAAAAAAAAAAAATGCAAATAAATCCCCAAATTTTCAAACTGACATAAATCCAAATCAATTTTTAAAAGTCAGCTGATGTCAGCATTCAGGATCAAATTCCCGTTCATGTATCGGAGCATCTTAACCCATACAATTGCAATTTTCTCAGACGAACGACCTAGTCCACAACATACAGTAAGACCATTCAGCTTTTCAGTGGTTAATATGAGGGCCCAGCTTCTCCGCAGCTAACGAGCTCATACTGCTAGCAAAGATCCGGAGATAATGGTGCTGTTGGTAAGCTCTGGGCGACCTGCCATTTTGATTACGGAACACTAGAAATGAGGAAATGGATTAATTGCTTGAGACAGCTGGTGCTGTACGGGATGGACTCCGGGGAAATGTGTTTGGAAGCCTCCAGCCCTCATTACTGGAGATAGGAGGGTGCTGCTGTCTCTACGTATCAGCCACCGAAGCGCAAAGATCTACTGTCCAATTCCAATACTAATTGTTAGCTTAACTGTTAACACGGAGTAAAGACAGGGCCAGGGGGCGGAGCGGGGGAGGAAAGGATCTTGCAAAGAATGGAACGACAAAATTACTTGTACATTTTGTGAAACTCAATAGCCTGCCTATTTTTGCTCGCATTTTATTCGCTTTCCACCCATTCACCCATCAGTTCATCATCCAACTATCCATCCGTCGGGTCACCCATCCATCATCCATCAATCCGTCCGTCCAGCTCGCTATCTGGATATCTGCCTAATAATGTATCCTGCCTAATAATGTATCTGTCTGTCTGTCTTTCTCTGTCTCGGAATGTTTAAATCTCTTACTAGTTTTGCAATACGAATCAAACTGAAAAGATAAGGCGTCATATAACACACGTTAAAATGGGGGTGGGGGATCTTTGGAGTGCTAAGGTTGCTCAGAAAAGTATAACGCTTTAATTATCATTATTATTTTATATGTGTGCGTAGACGTGTTAGAGACCTGTCTTTCACTGATAGAATTTCTATCCCAGCAATGAATGATACCGTGGTTATTAAAAAAAGCATATAATGGGTTACAAAAGCAAGCTGCTCTATCCTAGTCTTGGAACTATAATAAGCCCCCATCTATACCCAGACCCGCATTTCTCCTGAAATCACATACATAAACTAGAGACTCAAACAAAAAGATCCAATTATACTAGACATACACACACACACAAGGAGGTGAAAAAACAATCCGGTTCTACTGCTGGACGACTGGTAAGATTTCAAGCCATAGATGGTACAAACATGTCTTCTTCTGACAGAACATTGTTATTATCTAGATCTAAATCCTGACCAAATCAGCTTTTTTTTTTTTTTTAAATTCCGGATGTCAGGACACATAATTTTTCTCATACGAATTGCTTTTTATTGAATAACAGATTGAAACTTTTTTTTTTTTTTTCGTTCTTCCATAAAATTTAAGCTTCTGCATATGCGACGTTTTGTCAGAAAAGAGAACAGCAAGCACATACTATAGCAATACAGAATCTAGCCGCAGATTTAAGTATCACAAACAATGTTACCAACCCAAGAGAAATAGCGCAATCACTAGGTAGACAGATAAACAGGAGGATTTCATTCCCCCAAAAAACACGGCTATCCCCAGTTGTCCCAGCGGGTGGCGTTTGATCCTCTGGGCGGGTGGAACACGGTGGGTGTGTTCCTTGGACCAGTTGAGTATAGCTGACACTTAACAGTTACGTGAAATGGCCCTGGATGGTTTGGGAGATGTTCTTCATAAGCCCTATCTCAGTGAGAGAGTTCAGGGCAGAGGGGAATTTTTGCATTGCATAACGTATTTTTCTACATTTTTTTAGTGGGCAAAACAAAAATTAAAATGTCACGTCTTGCTTGAAAAATGAGTCTGATTCAACTAATTTTCAGCAGTTCAATACATCACTGGGCAAGGTACTGAGCTCCACATTCCAGATTATGCAAGTCAACAGATTCAAAATGAAAATAGACTGTGGTTCAGAGTAAAAGCTCCAACAACCACACAAAACAAAATCACAATAAACAACAAAAACAACTGTATCAGATTTACGATATTTTCAAGTTATCAGTCTAGGAGAAATATACTTTTTTTTAAATTTTGTGTGTGTGTGTGGGGGGGGAGGGTATTATAAATTTAATATGGGACTTGACAGCAGATAGAGGGGAAAGGATGAAATATCGCCACTTTCTCACAAAAGATCTGGTAAATGTTTACAATTCACATGAAACTGAATGGTTTTAATGGTTACATGTCAATTAATGCCACGATAACAAGTGCCATATGGAACAAAATTTAGCTATGACAACTCACTGACTACATGTATTCCTAGCCTGTGATGACAACTTGACATTCATTGGGGACTTTATCAAACAATATGCATGAATGACAACTTAAGACAGAGATTTCTCTGATATTTTCCCGTCATCTATAAACCATGCCTTTTTCCCTTCCTATAATTCCTGCCTTGTGTCTCTGTGCATCAGTCCTTGTTATGCAGTTGAGACCAGTAACAAATTCAAAGAAACAGGATATTCTCTTAGCAAAGGAATCATAGAGAGGAGCATTTTATGATAATTGTGGTGTTATCCCAGAAGAAGAGTCTCTTGTAGAGGACAAGACTTCCACCCTATCTGTTGTGAAGTTAAGAAGAAACTGATTATGTGGGTGTTTGCGGCAGCCATCCTCATGTTCCCATAGTCTGAATTTTAAACACAGAATATTATAATGTTTCTGTCTAGTTAAAATTGATGATTGCAGCAAAACCCCCAAAATTCATATCTTAAAGGTCACAAAAGTTCTTGTTATTTTGTCTCACATGCCTAACCTCAAATCCACTTTACTCTAATCACCAAATTATTCTGTAACCCTTAAAAAAAAAGGGGGGGGGGGGGCTGATCATAATGTCGAATGGCAGGCTATGAATATGTGTGGAAGTTCTCCAGAGTAGCAATTTATAGCACGGTATTCTATATTTGTTGTCTATTTTTACTGAAACAATATTGTGAGTATTGATGTTTGACCTGTCCTAGTTTTTGTTTGTGTTTCATTGTTTACTATTTGCATGCTATGTGGAAACAGATGTGTATCCGCTTGATAATGGTTATCTCTTCTTTTTATTTAAAATAAAATCTTCACATTCAACTTCATCAATATTGATGATTGACAAACATAAAGTAGCAAATAAAGTATTGAATCTCAACAGCATTTGGTTATGATTCTGTCAATTAAAATGAAAGCTCTCACTTAGTGACTTAGTGAACTACTATGAAAACCTACTTGTGCATAAAAGACTTCTTAAACTTTGACTGATTCCACATGATGGCTTTGACAGGTATAGAAATGATGACTGGGTAAATGAAAGTGTTTAAAGAAGAACAAACATTGCATGAACTGAACAATTTGCAAGCATTTATTTTTACCTAGTAGTAGTACCTTCATGTCGTGATTTTGGCACTGCAAACCTAATTCCCCTTGGGGGTGGTTGTGAATGCTAACTTTTTTTTTATTTTAACAGAAGAGACAACCATTATCACGTGGATACATATCTGTTTCCACGAAGCATGCAAACAGTAAACAATCAAACACAAATAGAAACCAAGACAGGTCAAACCTAGGCCTGTTCTCTATATAAAGGCATGTTGCTGATCACTGTGGGCAGTATAGAGTATAGGTTTTACAATGTTTATGACTGGATTTGTGTCTTTCATTCTGCCTTTCATTGGACTTTCAACAGACTATCTAGTACCCCATGCTCATAAACCGAAAACGTGTCCTCGACCTCTGGTAAAAATATTTAGGCCTAGAGTCTAGAGATTTGAATGACTATCGGCGCTGTCACGAACTAAAGGATTACCTGAGTGCCACTCGAACGCTGGTGTCGTCCTCTTTTCTTTCCTCGTTCTCTGACATATTGTTGGTTTACGTTGTTTTCACACTCTTTGCATTAAATCCAAATATGAGTGAACCACCATCATTAGGTGGACTCCGGGATCAATGAAATGAACTTCACAAATCAAACGCAAAACTCCCTCAGCATTGAACACCTGTTTGCTCCGGACACTATCGGGCCACAAATCAACACAACACAGAAGCCGCCAGACGTTGGTCTGGCCTCATTTTTAAATTTACTAGCCCTACATAACCTAATCAAAGTTGCTCATTGAAATACAAGGCCCACATCCATAGAAAATATTCGGATAATCCTCCAGATGGTAAGAATGATTCCTGTAGCACATGCGTCGCGATAGCACAGGGCGGCAATAACACTTTCGTTTGATCTGCCGCCTGCGTAAAAATGTCAACTGAGTCCACAGCAAAAGTCGGCCAATGTTTTTCGGGACGAGCCCGACGGATTCGGCAGTTTACGCCCCTCTCACGGAAACGAACGACTATTGATTGTCCTTGCGCAGCGTTTTTTCGCTACTTTATCGATTGGAAATTTATAAATAAGGGCGCAAAGCATTTACCCTGAGTAAGACATTCCGTTCCTCCAGTATCTTCTCCCAATTCAAGGTTGTTGTTGGTCAAAATAAGATGACTAAATAAAGTGTGATTGAAAAAAAAAAAAAAAAACGTATTTCTCTGCTTGCCGTGATAGAGAAAATAGCCGCCATAGATTCCTAAGTTGCTAATAAACCTGCATAAATGAGATATTTTTCACATTGTCTGAGATAACTTTGATATAACCGATTGACAAAATTGTTTACGTTTATCACTCGAACTCAGTGTAATGTAGATGTTGTTGGAAGGACCACTTTATTCCAGGGTGAGTGAAACATCGCAGGTGACAATGAGTATTCTCACAAGGGAGTTAATCGAAACCATATGTTACATGCATTGAGCAGCATTCCATATAGTTATATCCCTTGGTTTTGTAAGCTCAAGCTAAAAAAATCGTTGACGAACGGTGACAGATCGCCCTCTGCGTTTAGCTGAGCTCTCTATTATTCTTATCACAAAATACCAATCTGAATAGAATGGTTTGTAATGAGAGTCTTCACACTGGTATTTATCAATCCATTTGTGATACAAGATCAGCTGGCCACATTGGTGCACACTGTCTTTTATAGCTTGTAAACTTTGAAAATTGAAGTGGCACACTCTGAAAAAAAAAATATCGCCCATTTCTTATGAAGCTTATGAAATGAAACTTTGCATGTGCTTATGTATATGCAAGAACATACACTGTACGTATTATATGTAGCGAGTCTCAGTATCCCTAAGAGAACGTGGGGATGGTCACTGATTTTAGTCAAGAGCCTGACGACCGCTGTTCATCACAACAGCATTTTCTCTGTAAGCAAAAATGCGAGTAATATTTGTCATATGGATTGGAGTCCACACTCTAGTTCATAATGTATGGCAACAGTAATCGTGTATCAGCATATCCATAAGTCTTGTTATAGACGACAAGAAATTTTGCCTTCAGCCAATTTGGGTTGAAGATAAGACAGGATAAGACAGACATTGAGAACTGTCTTGAATGAAATACTCTGCAAAGTAACACTGCACAAGTAAACTTGAATGGCATCTCCACAAAAGTACATTATCTATTGTATGATTATCGGAGGACACACTGAGTATAAAATATCTAATTATGTGTATATTTTTTGGTTGCAGCCAGGAAGTGTGTGCCTCTCTCAGTGACTCAGTGCTTGAAGCTGTGCACAAATTTCTACTGTGAATTCCTGGTTGTTATTGTTGTTTAGTTTCGTGTGTGTGTGTGTGTGCATGTGTGTGTGTGTGTCTGTCTGTCTGTGTGTGTGTGTGTTTTTTCTCCCTTAGTTTATTTGTTTCTTTGTTTGTTTTTTTCTCTTATTCGGCTAAATGCCAAATCTTGCTTTTGGAATGTGTGCATCCCGTTTGGTGACGGGGAAAAGGGAGGGGGGGAGGGGGGGAGCAAACAAGGATAAAACCTAATTGAAAAATAAGAAAAGAAAGAGCTGCTAAAACTAAACTTTTCATCAAAAATTATCATTTTCAGACTCTATACATGAAAATAACAATGGAATACACTTCTTTATAGCATTATAAATTTACATGTATTGAAAATGTAATTGAGTAAAGGAAAAGGACTCAAACTCACCACTATAGTCCCATTAGAAACAGTACAGTGCATGTGTACTAACTTGTCATAACTTGAGTCTGGTTCATCATTTCATATGTTGTACAGACGTTGGTCGTTTTGTCACTACTTCACAAGACTTTCATCATGTGCAGTACATTACACTGCTCTTTTATCTTTTTCAATACTTATACTTGAACAAAAAACTGACATGCATTTCCAACAGTTGTGATTCATACATATACTTAAAAACACTGATTTAAAAAATGACATCAAATGAGTGCTTTCAATCAGTTAGTTTGAAATTATGACAAATGACTGGTTTCCCATGTGGAACAGCATGAGAGATACTAAGAGTTAATGAAAAATTGATATTAAATTACATGAAATTTATTTGCATGTCTCATCGATACCAAATCCATGTGTACTATATATAATTATAATGTATTTGCATGTATGTCTTTTGTTTGTTTGTTTTAACTCAATGAGGTATTTCGAGATCGGTCACATGACCAAGGCAACATAGCTCACATGTGGCTTTGTTTATATGAAGTGACAGGTCTGAAAGCTCATCATTGGTCAAGATCTGTCTGCCATGTGCAGAGCAAGTAAACAAATCAGAGTGTGAGCGAAGATCCTCGGTCATGTGATTTTTCTCGAAATACCTCATTATACAGAAGTTTTGATTGTTCATGATGCTGTATAAAGCAACAAGAAAACAGAACAGGTTGACAAAGTCCAGAAAATATAACTGAACACTTTTATTATCAAAATAGGAATTCAACAATGCAGTCATATGGAAACAAAACATGGACCCAAACCTGTGTTATTCTATGAACAGGACAAACCAATAATACCATACACAGACGTACGTTTGCAATACATATGCATACAAATTATCCTGGTCTGGAGAACAACACAGTTCATGTAAAGTATAAGCTGAAAATGCACAGGAACATATGAACATAACATACTGTGTCAATCTGCTACAATGTAAGTACATTGAACCAATTGTTATCAAGGAGACAGTCAAATTCAAGAAGTCTATACAGTTCAATGTAACATCAACAATCAAGGAAATCTAGTGGCTATTCTTACGGATCGCAATGCAATTCTGAAAGGAAATTTTATATGGCTGGGATGGCTTGACATATTAAATGAAATACAAAGAGAGGGAGATCTACATGTATTTGTTTCCAAAATGGTAACCTTTTGTTAGCTGTCAAGCTCCATTCTGGATGGCATGTAAAATGAATACATGTAATTAACTCACTTCGTTTCATCATTTCCCCGACACCCATGACAGATAATGAGATATCAAACTTGGCAGTACAAGAATAATTAAACACACAGGAGGAGATTCTGAGAATAATAAACATATTACAGCACAATCCCTTCATTCTGTTTACTCACAAACATCTATTACCTCTTTGACTTTTTTTTTGTTTTCACTGCACTCAATGACAAATGAAGACCACAGGGACAAAATGACTGCAGTCACAAAACACTATTTTTGTGGTTACCTGCCCCACCAGTAGCCCTCCTCCTGAAGTTTCAACCTTCTGTCTGCCTCTATCTATAGACCACTGTAATACTATAACTAAAAAATACAAGGATATATTTCTTAAACAAGAATCATACACTTTCAAGGAGTTATCATCGTCGGTGTTCACATAACACGTGTTATTTTTTTACCACGGTTGTGGACAGCTGAGATAACCACCACTACAGGACGTTGAAAAGCTTATAAAAACCATAACCATACACTTTCAAATCCCAAAATTCATTTTACCTAAAACTAGTATTTTGTGACTATTGCTCATTTTTCCCTTGTGGTCTTCTTACAAATGGATCAGATGTCAAATTTCCATGTACATACCTAGGGTTACTGATCAATGGAATAATAAATAAACCTGCTTTATTTTGAGGAAATATTTAGCTACGATTCTTCTATGACAGGATTTCTTCATTCAAAACTACTGTAATTTCATAGTCATTCAAATCCAAGTTTCAGGATTTTGACATTCGATTCATTTCATGCGGTTGCACAGCAAATAACCAAAAGCACGTTATTTCTTCATTTTGGTGCCATTTTTCTACGACGTTCCATAGGAAGTGTGCCAAGCCATTACCATTTTTCCTGCAGATTTTGAAGGTTTTCTTTCATCAATTCGCTCTGTGCACTAGATTGTACAAGAAAAAAGTCAGAAATGGAGAAGTATGGAATAAAGCTGACTTGACAAACATTGAATCCCTATTGCTGCAGGCAATGCGATGGACCAAGCATGTTATCCGGATAGCAGCTCATGTATGGTGAACTCAAGGAAGACTCACAGAGATGAGGGAGACCCACACTATGGTACAAAAACACACTTAAGAGCAACCTCTAATGGTGTGGCTTAAAGCCACAGGAGCTCGAGATTTCTGCAAGTAACAGAGCATCCTGGAGGCTTCTCATCTCCAAGGCAACGGCTGCTTTTGAAAGGGACAAATGATTACCTCTGGCCACCACAGGGAGTAAAGGCACAAGACCATATCTCTACCTACTTTTATCTGTGTCACTTGCTCATGGGTGTATGCCTCCAGCTTTGGGCTGCGGAGCCATATATGCTCTGATCACTGACACATAGTCGCCATCATCGCTGGCTTCCAACGGACAACAGATAACAGATTTTCTTTTTCCTTTTTTAACTAACAAATCTATAATCTATTTCTCCATCTTTCATTTCAAACAATGTGTCTAATATAAAAACACCTCACACAAGCTACCAGTGTACAATAACCTATGCCCTCTCATACTCTGCACTCAATGTGTGTGATTTACCTTCTGTACTATATTTAAGACCCTTTCCTAGTGCATGTATCTTTAGGAAAAAAGGATATGTATTGCCTAGTTCATTCTCTGGCATTTAAAAGCTAGCACATAATGATAATGAATAAAACCATGGAAACAGGACACAAGAACCCTGCTAGTATTTTTTCAATTACTAATACAAATATTCTGCAGAAACAAATCTCAAAATTCCTTGAATTCTTGCCCAACCTGAACTACATTACACCACTCTTTCTGCCAATTAACACAAATGTTAGGTATAAACTATACAAAATGGAAGGTCTCATTCTAATCTCTTATGGTGAGTGCTAATGAAACAATACGCATGCATACACATATGTCTATCTCAAAAAATGACTAACTGCTGCCAACTCTGGATCAAATGTTACATGTAGCCGCAGATAGTGTTATGGGATCAAGCCAAGATTCAGAACTGTGTTGCTTCTCTTGACTAATACTGGCTGATAATGCAGTCCCTTGCATCATTTGATTAAACCAAAAAATAACATTTGGCTTGTTAATGTGCTGTATGTGCCTTCTGAAACAGTTAGATACAAATGCATACATGTACATGTATTTACCGAATATCACATGCCTGTTCATGTTCATGCATTACGTTGTGTGTAATGTCGATTTCAGATGATTTGTCAAAAGGAGTTTATAAATATTGATACTTGTAAACCAGCACAACATTCCTGACATTAACTGTGATGTTTCTAGTCATAAGAAAACAGTTATCTGGTTATTACTAAATCCCGGTGTTTTCGTTTGCTCTGCATAACTGATTCACAAACATATATAACATACTGACACAACCACATACATTTTCGAATTCAACGCAAATTGTATACATACTTTTTGATTCCTTTTAAAGATCTCCAGGACTCTCTGCATGGATTCTATGAAGCCAGAAAATGATTACACTATATCATCCTCCTCCTTATTCAATACATATATACATGTATTGGATCTGATACAACTTTCCAGAGCAAAATCTTTCAGCCAAATTCTAGAATGAGATAAAACTATGTATATATCAAAGGATACAAACTTAGAGCAAAATCTGATGGCACACTGGCAGTTACAAAGAGCTCTCCTTCAGCTCAATGTGAAATGAAATAAGGGAACATGGCTCTGAAAACTTAAGTAATATAGGCGCAGTTATGTCAATGCTAAAATGTATTTATGGATTTGCTGACAACTTTTAACACAATTTCCATCACAGGAAGACTTTTTTTTTTGTTTTTTTGTTTCCATATTTTCTCTATAATCTGTGTTTTCTCTTTACGGAGTTTTTGAGGAAAATGTGTACATAAGCCTACCACTTTACAACTTCAAACACTGACTAACTCAGAACATTTCCTCCATTTGGAGACTACTAAGATAATACTTTTACTAATAGTCTCACAAATTTCCTGGTTTGAAGATCTAGGGGACAGTTATGAAATATTACAACAATATTTTATGTATATCAAATGAAAGCCATTTTTTTTACTTCTGATTTTATGCAGATGAATACTAAACAATATTGTACAGCAAATGTATTGAGATGCAAACACAGATTGCCAACCCGTAATTCAGAATACAAAAAAGAAAAGGCAAATTTTTACAAACAACAGTATGAAGTATGATGTATCAATACAATGGATGTTGATCCATTATTTGTAATGCCAAATGGTTAAGCCCACTTGGTCGTACATCAGACTTTCATGTGTACACTGTCTTTCACCTCAACTGATGGATCTATTTTGCTCAAGGAAAACATAATTGAGAGATAAAATGAATCAAAATCAAAGTCAATCTTTCAGAGGGACTAGTGGATTTTCTTAGCAAAACTGATTTAACAATGATAACCTTGTCTTGAAAACAGCTGAGTCAAGCACAAAACACATAATTACACTGTATATTTACATTAAAAAAAAAAAAATAACAATAATAATACATATATTTCTGTCTCTGATACAGTCAAACTAACCTCAGTTCAAGACTCTTCTGGCCAACCAAGAAAATTGCCATGAAAAGTGTGATTCTGACAGTGGGAACACTAAACCAAAAACGGTTAGATCTAAACCGAAAACATGGCTGAACCAAATGAAAAATAACCCCCATTTTTATTCATTTTTACTCTTTGCTAATGGACTAACAATAAACCAAAATCAACATTTGTGGGAACACGGCTGAGCCGAAAACAATGACCTTGATTTTACTGAAATCCAGTGACCTAATCTCAATCAAGCATGCTTAGTGCCCAAACGCCATTCTCTCATTGTCAGGCCTGAGGCCACCAGCAGATATCAAAGATAGAGAGCGGTAGGGGACAGGGGAATTGCTTCAGTAAAGCAAGTGCGCATTTTATCAGTGAAATTTGACTTTACAGAGTTTGTTCTCCTCTTCTGAAAACTTCCACCATACCAGTTTAGATAAACCAAAATAATATGTCTGGTCCCCAAAATATTGGTTTAAGTGTGTAGCACTGCATATGGTTTTGGAAGTTTTCTGTACTAGAACTCTTTCATTGAGCTTTGTCCTGTAAGGGTAATATGATGTTGAATCAATTTCTACGAATGGTCTTCACACTTGCTACCTTTCTCTGTAAGATATGAGCACTTCCACCTTTTAGAAGATTTTTATTTTTCAAAAGTTATAGTTTGAGCCAAAAGAAAACTATCTCAACAATCCCACTGCAAAGTTATGAAAAATTAAATAAACTTTGTTACTGTTTCTACCATTTAAAAGGAAAGAATTCTGTCATTTCCAGCTCAAAACTTTGTACATGAAATAAATATCTAGAATGAAATAAAGGTAAGAATTCACATTTTTTTTTTCTCGTGTGAATGTGATACAGATAAGCCCAAACTGTAACGATGCAATACCCAACGATTTTAGTGGGACTGGCTCACATATCTGAGTGTTGACACAGTCAAATTTCAACAAAGTTTTTTCCTGCATCTTTCAGATTTTCCATGGCACCGATGCTCGTTTTCTTATCCCCCCACATCCAAAACATTCCCCCAGCAAATAACTAAATGAATCTGGGTGTTTTGACCATGAATAAATACACTCCAAGTCTAGTTTTCTGCAGCTGTGATGTCATGCACTTATAGTTATACTATGAACAATGGAGACAAAAAAAAAATAAATAAATAAAAAAAACTGCTCAGACCTACTCAAATGAACTTTCTAGTAAAAGCTGTACCAAAAGAAAACAATTTAAAAAAAATGATTCTGCATGTGTATCATCATTCACAATTTATCAAGACTCCATATAAAAATGAGATGTTCATGGACATGTTATGCACAAATGGACTGCACACTCAAAGGCATAGATCCTACCACAATAGCAGTTCTTATAGACAAATGTTCTAAATAACAGGTCTGACGTAAAATATTCATATAGGCTATCTGAAACTCGGGATCCTAAAACACTGACTACAGAATACTTTTGTATAAATCACACCAATATATTATTCACACATTTATTGGTTTCACTGAGACAGAAAGGGATCAGCAAAATCTGGGTTCCTGATATAAAATGAAAAACATATCAACATGTCAGTCTGAAAAAACAGAATTTACACAAAAACACATAAGTCATGAATGGTTGACAGCCCCAGTCAACATTTGATATTATTTGCTGAAATGAATAAATATGCACATAAATCTGGATGGCTGGAACCATTGTAACACTTGAAAGCTATCAGTATACATATACTTACTTCACAACCCTAAAGCATGGGGCTTATATAATCTGCAATAATAACAAGATTTTACATCTAATCTGCGACAACAACAAGGTTTACATGTAATCTGCAATAACAGTAGTGACAAAGAATACACCAGGATATACATTCAACATTTTCAAAAAAAATCCTGAGCACCAGCTGATATCAAGTATAACACTCACCATCTTTAAAGTCATAGATAACACAAAACAAAAGCAGGAAACATGGGGATAAGAACATCACAGGCCTTACTTTCAAAGAACAGCAATACAACATATGCAAACACTGTCAGAAAAATGCCCTCAACTTTTACCTTACACATTCCATGGCTTGAACATCAGGTGAGAGTGACAACAATACAAGACTGAAAAGTTTATATCTGCATGAACTATCAACAAGAGAAACATTGTAAATAGGTAAATCTGACCTGTACATTTTTTATATGGAAAGCAACAAACTAGAGTCAAGTACGCGTAAGTTGATGTCATAGGTGAGTGGAAAAAAGAAAAAAAGATCAACATATCCATAGTTTTACATACCCATAGTTCAACACAAGTATTGGCTGGACTTTATGACCAGTCTGATTTGGACCGCAGCATCACTTTCCTGTGGTACTACTTTTTACATCACTTGAATACTGACATTAAGTTGTTTTTTCCCCACCCCCACTCACCAGATAGAATTCTACATGTATTTAATGTCAAAGTTCGACATATGGTATGTCTTTCAAAAATGTTGACTGGTAACAGATGCAGTTTTAACGATCAAATAAAAATTTTAATTTATGCAAGCTACAAGGTGATATTTGGTATCCAGGGATGTCAAACTGTTTTCACAAAAAAGTCGGAGATTATCCTCTGGAGGCGGGGGGGGGGGAGGGGG